>MDKH01240682.1:0-66770 GCA_005239495.1 Nicotiana undulata
TGTTTGAAACTAGTAAAACTATGGAATTTACTTACCTCAATAACAGTGGTGGAAGGTCCCTTGTAAAGCTCTCTAAAAACTTGAGAAGGAAAATGAAAATGGAGGAAAAATGCTAAGTCCCGTATTTTTATAAAACTGCCCAGGGATTCCTTAACTGCGATCGCGACAAAGGGCATGCGATCGCGAAGGCCAACTGGCTAGACCTCTTCGATCGCGGCAGAGGTCCTGCGATCGCGAAGAACAAACTCACCCGGCCCAAACGCGACTCTATGCGATCGCGATAAAAGGCTGTGATCGCGGAGGTGTGGAACCCAGACCTCTGCGAACGCAAAGGGAAAGCTGCGATCGCAGAGAACAATCAACAGCCCAGCAAAATCCTTCTCCGCGATCGCAACCCACCTTCTGCGATCGCAGAGAAGGAAACCAGATAGCACAAATTCTGGTTTTTCCAACTTAGCTCCCGGGGGTCTAAAACACACCCGAGCCCCTCGGGACCCCGTCCAAAAGCATCGGCAAGTCTGTATTAATGATACGGACTAGCTCGAACTTCCGGAACCTGAATAACAACAACGAAACTCAGAATTCAACCCCAAAACCAAATTGAATCAAAACTTAAGAACTTGAAATTCTAGAATTCACTTCAATGCGCCGAACCAGCCAATTCTACTCGGACTGACTTCAAATTTTGCAGACAAGTTATAAATGACATAACGGAACTATTCTCGGTCTCGGAATTTCATTCGGACCTCAGGAACATAAAATCACCTTACAAGCCAAATTTTAAATTCTTTAAAAAACCTCAAAACTTCATTAACTCCAATTTCCTCATTTTGATCCGAAACCAATCAATTCAAGTCCGTTTCTTACCAAATTTCACAGATATCTTACATAACACATATTGAACCTGCTCCGGGCTCCGAAATCATAATACGGGCCCGGCAGCACAGGTTTCACATCAAGATTCATTTTCATAAGCCTTTAATATTTTCATAAAACAATTTTCTTTAAAAATTCATTTCTCGGACTTGGGTCCTCGGAATTCGATTCCGGGCATACGCCCAAGTCCCATATTTTCCTACAGACCTCTCGGGACCGTCGGATCACAGATTCGGGTCCGTTTATCAAAAATGTTGACCAAAGTCAACTTTATTCAATTAATTATCATAAATTAAACTCTTAATCAAGTTTTCACATAAAGGCTTCCCGGCTACGCGCCCGGGCTGCGCACGCATATCGAGGTGATATTAACAGAGGCTTTCGGGGCCTCGAAACATAGTCAAAATTAGAATCACATAAGATGACCCCTTTTTGGGTCATCACAGACTTAATTCGAAACATCCAAATTAATACTATAATAATAAATTATGAATTATTCCACTAAAAATTCGTAACTGCACTCCTCAGTTCAATTTCGAAATTCTTCCATTAAACCTTATTTAACTCCCCATGTTAAGATTTAGATACTAATCAAATAAATTAAATTACTGACAATTTAATTCATTGATTATTCTTTTTAGTCTTTCGCTTAACTTATTTCATGTGACGGATACAAAATCCACCTTCTGGGTTTACACATGAAAACTTATAAGCTTTCATAAAGGTGTATTATCAATCTCTAGGCCGAGACATGGATTCCATCAACTAATTATTACTTCGCCAATGTACATTATTATTATCTAATTTTTCAGTTATATTGACCCACAAAAGAATCTCGCCTTTTAATAGATCAAAACAATAATAATATACACAGCTAATAATAATTATATCAAGATTAAGAGTATAAGTACTTTTAACGGATAGAGAGTTTATTTTATTAAGTCAGTATAAAATACTTATCTCTACTTGGTCCGTTCAATACATACAAAATGTACTAGCATAAGAGCTGGAATTAAACCATTCCCATTATCAAGATAAATTATATTTAATCTTGTGCTACAATCATCCATGATGGGTTTTCCAATTCCATCATTAGATTGTGAACATGATCTTTATGCTTATAAGAACCGATGATTTAATCTTCCGTGTATAAGCTAAACTCTATACACTAAATCATCTACTATATAAGCAAAGGACACAGACTAATATATGATCTATTTAAAACATTATTAAAATTAAATAAATAATTGTTCCATAATAAATACTATATCCAAACAAAAAATCCATGGTTAATAGTATATATCCCAACACGTGCCAATAAAGTATGTCCTATATTCCACCGCAAACTCATTCTCACCTGTTCTTTGAGTGTTGATATAGCAAGCAGATGCGGGAAACTTCTCTAAGGTGGACAGGAACAGACATAAGAGTTTCTACGTGGGAAAATGAAGTTAAGTTGTTATCCACACAAATCAGTCACAAAGGTGTTAAAGCTTCCATTCTGGAATTCCTCTTTGTTGCTACCATCTACCACATTTGGGCTGAAAGGAACTGTTAGAACATGTGCAGCGGAAGCAAGCATACAACCTAGGCATTAAATACATATAAACTAGATAATGCTATAATTACTATATTAGAAGCACTAACCTCTTGAAATCGTTGAACAAATCCTCCACACAACAAGAATCCAGGGCTGCAATCTTCTGCTATATGCCTAGTAAAATTTTGAAAGAATTTATTTTGAGTGGGCAAGAACAATACAACTCTAAAAAGTAAGTTATTGGGTGAATATTTTCTTCCTTAAGTAAACACATTTTTAGCCATAAGTAGGGCTTCAAAAACGTGTAGGATTCTGCTTTGACAAGTAGAATCATACTCTAGCTCTACCAGATGACTTTTCTCCCAAGTCACTTTTTACCCAAGTCAAGTCCATGTTTTTACTAGGTATAGCAGGGACCACACAAATAATAAGAGGTTACTAATTATAGTTTTAATTCGACATTAGTATGAATTAATTCTTACCATAATTAGTTACAGTTTATTCCACTAAAAACTTCAATTGAACTCCTCAATATGAATTTCGAAAATTCAGTAATACTTATTTTAATTTCCCATGTTAAGATCTCAAATACAAGTTAATTAAATTAAATCAATGAAATTTTAATTTAATCAACCAATTAAATCCTTTATAATTCCGCTTAAACTATTTCATGTGACAGATAAAAAATCCACCGACCGGGTTTTCACATGAAAACTCATAAGCTTCCATAAAGGGGTATCATCAAACTCAAAACCGAGTCATGGATTCTATCAACTAATTATTATTTCACAAATGTTATTCGTTATTATCCAATCTATTTGGCATACACTAAACCTGAATAGAGACATACCTTTTGATAAATCAAAATAATAAACAAATTATGTTGATCATAATAATTATATCAAGATTAGGAGTATAAGATCATTTAATAAATTAGAGAAAATATTTTATATATATTCAGTACAAAAATATCTTTTCTCTACTTGGTCCGTTTAATATACACTAAGTATACTAGCACAAGAAGTCGGAGTAAAACCACTCCCATAATCAAGACAAATTATACTATAATCTTGTGCTACAGTCATCAAGATATTTTGTCAAATAATATCTTTGATTGTGAACATAGTTTATTAATTATGAGAACCGACAATTTAATCTATTGTGCATCAGCTAAGACTCCATGCATTAAATTGTCTAATACATAACTAAAAGGACACACATGTAACAAATGATCTATTTAAAATAGTACTTTATTGAATTGAATAAATTAAATAAAAAAACTTTTCATAAAGAATAAACCAAAATATTATGTCTAAACCGCATGGTTAATAGTATATCCCAACAATCTCCCACTTAGACTCATAACCATGCTTCTATTACTCTAATACACATTCCTTCTACATGTTTGTCAAAAAATTTCTATGTCAAGCTCTTTGTAAACAGGTCTGCAAAATTGTCCTCTGACGCAATCTTCAACACTGTTACATCACCTCTCTGAGTTATGTCCAGAATTATGTGATATTTACGCTCAATATGCTTACTTCTTTTATGGCTTCTTGATTACTTCGAGTTTGCAACTGCACCACTATTGTAACAATAAAGTACAATCGGTGCTTGAACCGAAGGAACTACGTTAAGCTCTTTTAGAAAGTTCTTGAGCCAAACAACCTCTTTAGTTGCTTCAGATACAGCCACATATTCGGCTTCCATGGTGGAATCAGCAACACATGATTGCTTGATGCTCTTCCAACTTATGGCTCCACCTTCTAAGGTAAAAACATATCCTGAGGTAGATTTTCTAGAATCTCTATCTGATTGGAAACCTGAATCAGTATAGCCAATGGGTGCAAGATCACCTGAGTGATACACCAACATATAATCCCTAGTCCTTTTCAAGTACTTGATTATATTCTTAACGACACTCTAGTGTTCTCGTCCAAGGTTAGACTGAAATCTACTAAACATGCCAACAGCAAAGCAAATATCAAGTCTAGAACATAGCATAACATACATGATACTCCCTACAGCAGAAGCATAAGGGACCGCTTTCATCTTTTCTATCTCATCAGTCGTTTTTGGGACTGATCTTTCGACAAAAAGATTCCATGTCTAAAAGGGAGAAAGCCTTTCTTGGAATCTTACATGCTAAACCTGGTGAGAATAGTATCAATATAAAGTGCTTGGGATAAGCCTAATATCCTTCGCTTGCGATTTCCCAAGTCTTTCATATCAAAGCGTGAGGACAACCATTCCTTTACTGAATTCAACATGCTCATATTATTTCCTATGAAAAAATATCATCTACGTACAAAACCAAAAATGTAACTTTATCTCCATCCCACTTCTTATAGACACAAGGCTCATTTTCACATTGATCAAAACCAAATATTTTAATCGATGCGTCAAAACAAGTGTTTCATGCTCTAGAAGCTTGTTTCAATCCATAAATGGATTTCTTTAATTTACACAACATGTGCTCATTTCCACTTTTTATGAAACCAACTAGTTGTGACATATAGATGAACTCATCAAGACTTCCATTTAGAAAAGTCGTCTTGACATCCATTTGCCAAATCTCATAATCGTAATGAGAAGCAATGGATAAGAGAATCCTAATGGATTTAAGAATGGCTACTGGCGAAAAGTTTTCCTCATAATTGATCCCTTCTTTTTGAGTAAACCCTTTTGGAGCAAGCCTAGCTTTAAAAGTTTGCACTTTTCCATCCACTCCTCTTTTTTTCTTATAGATCCATCTACAACCAATGGATTTGACTCCAGTAGGTGGTTCTACAAGATCCCAGACTTGATTGGAGTACATGGACTCCATTTCAGATTTCATAGAAGCAACCCATTTATCAGCATTTGTATCTTGTAGTGCTTCTTTGTAATTAATAGGTTCCGTGTTGGGCTCTTCAGGGATTCTATCATAAGATTCTTCCAAGAGCGCAAAACGGAGAGGTTTTCTTATAATTCTCCCACTACGACTAGTCACTACATGTGCAGTATTTTGTTGTTGAATTACGACATCATTTTCTGATAGAAGCGTCATTGTTATCCTCCACACCTTGCGGTGATGGGATATCATTAACTTCTTCCTGTAGTGCAGGTTGCAGAACAATTTTAGGTTGCCCAACAATCTGAGGTTACTTAACATTACTCCCACTACTTTGGGGTAGTGAGATGTCAGGAAATTTCTCTTGTGCATTTTGCTGTCTATTGACATTTCTCCCACTATGATAATGCAGTAGTATGTCAATACTGGCTTCCGATATATGTTCCATATATGAGTCATTAGTTACTCCATTACTTAATTCCTGTAAAACTAGTTTACTTCTAGGAATATGGTTCATTAAATAGTCCTCTTCTAAAAATCTGCATTTGTCGTAACAATTACCTTCTTTTCTTTGGGACAATAAAATAAATCGCCTTTAGTTCCTTTTGGATATCCAATAAAAATGCATACTTCTTTCCTCGATTCCAATTTATCCGTTTTCCCTTTCAGCACGTGTGTTGGACAACCCCAAACCCGAACGTGCCGTAAACTTGGCTTGCTCCCATTCCACAATTCTATTGTAGTCGAAGGTACTGACTTTTAAGGAACCAAATTTAGAATGTAATTTGTTGGTTTGGAACGTGATTTTTATGTTATCGAGGTCCGAACAGAATTTCGAGATTGGGAATAGTTCTGTTATGTCATTCATGACTTGCCTGCAAAATTTGGTGTCATTCCGAGTAGTATAGGTCGGTCCGGCGCGCTGTTATAGAAATCAAGAACTTAGAAATTCTTAAGTTTGATCCTAGGGGTTTGGAGCGGTGATTTTGAGATTTAGCGTTGTTTTGGGTGTTTCGAAGGCTCGAGCGAGTCTGTATTATGATTTAGGACTTTTTGGTATAATTGGACGGGCGCTCGGGTGGGCCCAAGTGCCTCCCGAACACCACACGAGGCCAAAAACCAGCTGAAAATGCAGCTGGTGCACCTGATCTGGTGTGAACGCAGGTGCGGTTGCCCAGCCGCAGGTGCGGGACCGCTCCTGCGGTCCCAGCCTCGCAGGTACGGGAATTCCGCAGGTGCGGATTTAATTCTGCATGAGCGGAACCGCATGTGCGGTCTCCAGCTCCGCAGGTGCGGGCCCAGTCTTTCCCGTCCAACTCCGCAGGTGCGAGCCCCAGCTCGCAGGCGCGAGACTGCAGGTGCGGTCCTCGAGCCGCATGTGCGGAACCCCTGTAGGCCAGGCAGTGCACTTTCACTTAAACACGGGATTTCCTTCATTCTTTCCATTTGACACCTCCATTGAAGACTTAAGAGCTTGGGAAGAACTCTCCACAACCTAGCTACTAAGAGGTAAGTAAATTCTATTTAAATGTTAGATTATTACACCAAAACTTAGGTAGATTAACATCTAAATAGTGAAATCATAGGGGATAGAGTGAAAACCTAGGGTTGATGAACTTTAGGTAATTTCACCACTTTTCTACCAGGAAATCATATAAAAATTACATATTAATGATCCTTAGGCTATGGGTGAGCGTTATCTTCGAAAATTTCCAGAATTCGAGCATGTGGGCCCGGGGGTGTATTTTGGAATTTCTTCAAGAATAGTGAATTTACTAAATAAGTAGGAGAATTTCCATACTTTGAGCATGCATTGACGTATTAATATATCATTTGACTAGTTTCGAGTCCTCGGGTGTAAAGTTTTGAGTTTTGGGCGCGTTCTTGGCCAGGAAGTAGATTCTACGCGAGGTGAGTCTCCTTTCCAACCTTGTAAGAGGGAATTGTCCCCATAGGTAAATGTAAATGATTGAATCGTCCTTATTTGCGGGGGATACGTACGCGCAAGGTGACGAGAGCCTGTGCGTAGCTACTACTCTGTTGTGCCGGGTAGAACTTAGGATTTCACAAGCATGCCTTTATCCTTACCTGTATCTTTACATGTGTTCCTGGTTGCTTATTATCCTTGAAATTGACATGAGAATATTAGGAAGCTATGTGTAAGTTTGAGTGCTTACATCTCTGAATTCAAGTATAATCCATGATAACTTCCTAAATTTCCTGACAAATTTTGTGTATGTCTACGAGCACCCGTGTCGTATGTATGATTCGCGAGCGGGGTAGCCCTATATTTATGTCAACCGCGTCGCATGATCGATTCGCAAGCGGGGTAATGGATGCATCTATGGTTCGTGTCGCTCGACCCTCGGCAGTGCACATTTGTTTTCGCGTCGCTTCGACCGTACGCTTCAGCATATTATGTGCTATGTATTTGACTGAGAGTCTTGTTATTATTAAATAAATTACCCCACGTGTAAGGGGAACTTGAGACTTTTGTGATAATTACTATTTGACTCATGAGAATAAATTGCAGTTTTATATAATTGATAGCTTCATGCCTTACTGATTTTCATGACTACTCTTCTTGTCCTAGCTTTATGTAATCATATTATTGGTTATTGACCCTAGTAAGTATCACGTCTACCTCTTGTCACTACTTCTTCGAGTTTAGACGGGATACTCACTGGGTACATATTTGTTTGTATGTACTCATGCTACACTTTTGTACTTAATTGTACAGGTTCTGAGGTTGTTGCACCTGGTCACCATTCGGCTATTCGTCGCTGAGAATACTACCGGGATTTGACTACACGGTGAGCTGCTCTTCCTGGCGTTTCCCCAGCAGCATTGTGGAGTCTCCATTATTGTTGAATATCCTGTCTACCCTTCCAGACAGTTGTACATTTATTTTGTGTAATTGTTTTTTTTTTATATTCCACTAGTCGCCTGTGGACTTGTGACACTAGGTCTTGGCTCACGTAGTTGATTCACTAGTATTATGCTACTCTGTTTTATGCTGGCAAACGATTCCTTTTTGAGTTACTTTAGATCACTTTGCCTCACCTCCTCACTTTCATTTAAGAACTGCTTAAATTAAAACTGGATAAGTATTTGAATATCTCATTTGTTTAAGTAATTTCGTTAGTAACTAGTGTTGGTTTGCCTGATTTTGGTGTTGGGCGCCATCACGACCTGAGTAGGAATTTGGGTCGTGACAAACTTTTTGACTCAACATAGTTTTAGCCCTCGAGTCAACACTCGGCAACTCGAATCTTTCATCATATTTACATGTATAGTTCTAAGTAAACATAGAGTCAAAGAGCGAGCCTCAGGTTCACACAGTTGATTGCCTATACAGCACATATTTTATATTAACGGAAGGGTATAGGTTATTTACAGACATACATGCTTGAGACTAGACAATTACACCATAGCGGTCAACATGTTTCATCCTACTGTCATGGTTCTACTATTACACACTTGGAAAAGAACCCGGCAAAGAAAAACCAAGGGGAATTCATTGCTAATTACTAAAGATGAACATGCATACAACTATCTACTTGTTTTTGGTTTTTATTTTATTTTTTCTTAAGTTTTTTTAAATCAACAAAGATAACATATGTACAAAGACAACACAAGTATATACAAAAGTTAACGATAAACAATACAAGTATATACAAAAGTTAACGATAAATTTGAAGGTTTATATAACACAAAAACATGTACAAGAGTTTAAGGAGTACAAAAACAAGGTTATCCACCCCCCAACTAAGAAGCATGCATTGTCCCCAATGCATAAGAAATGTAAAACAGAGTTTTTGTTTAGGGGCTCCCTGGGGCGCACTAAGCGTTATGGGGGTCTGTAGCCTACTAAATGATGGTGGGGTCACCCTCTGATGCTGGAGCTGGGGCCGATGAGATCTCGGCCTAAGGAGTGACCTCCACTGATGGAGGAGGGATCTCCAACTGCCCTGAAACTTGAACTGGGGCCTGTGAGCTGTTAGCCTCGCCTGCTGATAGTTGAGTGGTCGTTAGATTGGCTTGGACGACCATGTCTGCTAGCGAATGTGCTATCGCCTTCTGAACAGCTGCTTCTTCTTCCTCCTCTGCAGCTGTGAGAATAGAAACCTGCTTTCCCTTCTCCTTAGGATCCTCGTCCTCCTCGTACCATGACTCCTCATTAGTCTCTCCCTCATATGTCTCCCCGCCCTCAGACTTTGTAGAGTGTCCAGAATCATCCCCAAAAGGGATGTCGATGTGGGCAGGGGGAGCTGGAGTCTGGGAAGCTCCGACAGTCTAAGGTGCAGGAGTTTTCATCAAAGTGGAGAAATCAAGATCTAATCCCACCACGGACGTGCCCTCTCCCTGCTCTCCTTCCATGGGCATGATGGAGGATAGATCGAACTCCAAATTTTGCATTTTGTGGAGCTCAGTCTTTAGTGTGGCAACATCATCACGGAGCTTTGGCAAGCCTCCAACCTCACCTCGTTCCACTTTTTCAAGCCGCACCTCAATCTGTTTTAGGCGACTCTCATAAGATATATGTTGTTGTTGGAGAGCAGTCACTGAGGACTGGATAGGAGTCAAGGCATGCCTGATGAGTGTGGGAAGGTTCTTCAAAAGCTGGTCCACCTTAGCATTTGTATGCTGAGCTAAGAGACCAAGCCACGAAAGAGCTAGAAGTGAGGCAGAAGGTTGGGCAGTGGTGGCCTGAGAGGTAGGCTATGGGGTAGCAGTGGAAGCCACAGTGGCCTGAGGAGAAGCAGGAATCTGGGAATCTGAGGCCTCTGTATCAACAGGAATCTGGATTGGAACCTCTGGAAGAGCAGTAGCTACCTGTGGCACCGCGTCACTAATGCGCGTGATATCAATATCCTTCAGCGCTTTTCCCATCTTGTCAGAGTGCGGCATTGAGGGGATTTCCATAGCCTTACAGAGAGTTGTGATCAAGCATGGGAAAGGAAGTGACGTGGCTGTCTGATTTGCCCGGACCCCTAACTCTCGGAAGATAATGTCACCCACATCGATCTTGATCCCGGTCATAATGCATGCAATGAGAAGAGCTTTTTCAATGCTTATGTCAGTCTCATTCTGGGACGGTATCAAGCGAGAGATAACAAAGCTGAGCCAGAATATACCCTCTCGTGTGAGATCTTCCTTGAATATTTTAGAGGGTCAATCCAAGCGGGGGTCCCCTTGGCTATCACTAATGTTATCCAAGCTCGCTCACTATCTCTGTTGGCCCATTTGGTCTCGTATTTAGCTGTCCCCGACCTCTAGTTTGAAAAATATAGATCATTTATAGCAGCCCTGTCACAAAGTACCTGCTTCCCCCGAACCAAGACAGTCTCACAGAATACTTTGTTGCGCTTGTGGTGAGGTGTTCTGGAGGCTCCATAAGATGCGTAAAACTCCCTCACCAATGTTTCATTGAACTCATCAGGAACCTCAGTGAAGCACTCCCAGTTCCTAGCTTTGATGTTCTCTAGTATATGAAGGTATTTCTCTTGTAGCCCATTCGGACTCAGTTGTTTTTCTTCAAGGATTTTCCGTTTCGTGAACCCTTCTTTATACAGACTCCTAGATCCTTTGACTTCAAATCGGAGCTGGAAGTCATCTCCTCTTTTCCTTCGAGCCTCAGCCTGTAGGTCGACTGATGGCAGGCTCTCCTCCTCATCAGACTGGGAGGGATGTGCGGCAGTAGGTTGGGAGGATTCTGGGCGTGAGCGCTTGGCTTGTTGTGCTGGGTGACTAGTAGAGGCCCTTCTCTTGGAAGCATTATGTTTATTGAGAGAAATATCTGCAAAGAAACGAAGTGTGAGCGACATAGCAGACATCAGAAGAAAAAGTTACAAAAGAAGTCAAGCATGCGATAGGTTATGCGGTCGCATAACCACTATGCGGACCGCAAACCTGTCGCACAATGTTTATCTACTGAATAATGTTAGTTATGCAATGGATTATGCGATCTCATATCCATTATGAGGTTCTCATAACCATCGCAGAACTATGCACTTGTAAAGGTCATCACATTATGCGATTGCAAAACCCACCGCAAAGATGGATTTGTCATCGCAAAGCAGCCACAAACAACATGTTACTTCAGGACCTAAACTGTTGGAGTATGCGGTGGCTTTGCGGTCCGCATATCAATTATGCGATCGCAAAGCTTCCGCATCTTGTCATCTTCTTCATGTCACCTAGGGTTACTTATGCGACAATGATGCAGACCGCAAAACGACTATGCCGCCCGCAAAAGTCATCTTCCTCAAGGTTTTACTTCTACCCTCTACAATGGTGATTTGAATTTCACTACCCAAGCAAGCCCAAACTTAATCGATTAAGCATGAACCTCCCCCATTACGAGAAGATGACCTAGAGAACGAAGAGGAAGAAAGAACAAACGGAAAGAAAACAAACACAACAGGCTAATCGTACAACAACATTAAAACTAAAAATTAAAAGGGATTGAAGTCGGGAAAGGATAAGATACCAGAATAGGATGAACGGGAAGAAATCAAGGAGATGAATTCGACAATTTTAATCTTTGTTCACTTGTTCAATTCCAACTAGCCGTTTTCCTTTCTTCTTTTTCTTTTTGTTATGTTTTTGTTTTGTTTAAGTGCAAAGTGTGTGTGTTTGTTGATATGCTGATGATGGGGGTTTTGCGAAAGGGGTAGGGCTACTTACCTAGGGAAATGCGGTGGATAAGTTACCGCATAACATGTTATGCGATCGCATACTTATTATGCAGTGGTTTCACTCAGGTTGCTCATCTTCCACAATGCGGTGCACATATGCGATCGCATAACTAATATACGGTCCGCAAAGTGCACGTCCTCGCCACATTCCAGCCACCCATTTTTGCTAAACAGACTGCCCAGGTCTGTGACCACTATGCGGTCCGCATAGTTAAAATGCGACCGCATATGTGTCACAGACTTCCCATGATTTATTTACTTCCCTTTCACTTGCAATTTTAACTTGTTTTATGATCTTTTGAATCACCTGCACTCTAACACAATCTATCTAACAAAAGTTAAAATTTAAAGGACAAAAAGGATGTTACCACACATGGGTTGCCTCCCATGAAGCACTTGATTTAACGTCGCGGAACGACGAAGTTGGCCTTTCGTTAGGTTCACTCATTGGTCGGGCATGGACCATCTTTGAGAGCCAACTGTTCCACCAAGTGTTTTTCTCCATATGTGCCCAAGTAGTGCTTGACTCGCTGGCCATTTACTTTGAAGGTTCGGAGCCCATCCTCCGATTCTAAATCCACATCTCCAAAAGGGGATACATCTACCACCTTGAAAGGACCGGACCACTTCGATTTGAGCTTGCCCGGAAAAAATTTGAGCCTTGAGTTGAAGAGCAAAACCAAGTCACCCGACTTGAACTCCTTTTTCAAGATCTTTTGTCTTGGACGAACTTTATCCTTTCTTTGTACACAGTTGTACTTTCATATGCATGGAAACGGAATTCCTCCATCTCATTGAGTTGTGTTAACCTCAAATTTGTAGATTCAGCCCAGTCCAAGTTCAACCTTTTTAAAGCCCAGATGGCTTTGTGCTCCAGTTCTACGGGTAGTTGACAAGCCTTGTCGAAGAATAACCGATAAGGAGAAGTGCTAATAGGGGTCTTGTACGTTGTGCGGTATGCCCACAATGCGTCATCTAGCTTCCTTGACCAGTCGGTCCTATTTGCATTAATAGTCTTTGCTATAATATTCTTTATCTCCCGGTTGGACACTTCAACTTGGCCACTTGATTGGGGATGATAAGGTGTTGCTACCTTATGCTTGACGCCATATTTCTCTAGTAGCCCCGTGAAAGCCTTGTTACAGAAGTGAGATCCACCATCACTAAGAATGGCTCTAGGAGTGCCAAACCGCGTGAATATGTTTTTCTTTAAGAAAGCGGTCACACTCCTTGCCTCATTGTTTGGTAAGGCAATTTCTTTAACCCATTTGGACACATAGTCCACAGCCACCAAGATATATTTCATACCACATGAGCTTACAAAGGGGCCCATAAAATCAACTCCCCACACATCAAAGATCTCAATCTCCATCACAAAGTGCATTGGCATTTCATGCCTCTTGGAGATTGATCCTTGTCTCTGATATTGGTCGCAAGCCTTGACCATTTGATCGGCATCATGATAAATTGACGGCCAATAATAACCACATTCAAGTACTTTTTCCGTTGTTCGATTGCCCCCATGGTGACCCCCGACCGGTGAGTCGTGGCACGCCTTTAGAATTGGCATCATCTACTTTTTCTGGAACACACCTTCTGATGATGTTATCAGCACAAATACAGAACAAGAATCGTTCTTCCCAATAGTATTGCCGACAATCTCTCAAAACCTTCTTCTTTTGATAAGCTTCCAATCCATCCGGAATGAGGTCTTTAACCAAGTAGTTAGCAATATCGGCGTACCAAGGGGTAGACGAAAAAGACAATGCCAAGATGTGCTCATCAGGGAATGCATCATTGATATCAAGACTTTCCTTCGGTCGTCCATCCTCTTCAAGCCTAGATAGATGATCCGCCACTTGATTTTCGGTGCCCTTGCGATCCTTGAGTTTAAAGTCAAATTCTTGCAATAAGAGGACCCACCAAATTAACCTCGGTTTGGCATATTTCTTTGCCATGAGATAGCGAAGAGCGGAATGATCGGTGTAGACCACCACTTTAGACCCCAACAAATAAGCTCGGAATTTTTCAAAGGCATATACAATTGCAAGAAGCTCTTGCTCTGTCACCGTATAGTTCACTTGCGCACCGTTGAGCGTTTTGCTTGCATAATAGATGGGATGGAGAACCTTTTTATGCCGTTGACCCAGAACTTCTCCAATGGCTACACCACTGGCGTCACACATGAGCTCTAATGGCGGAGACCAATCGGGTATGACAATAATGGGTGTCGTGGTGAGCCTCTCTTTTAGTTCCTCAAATTCCTTAAGTCACTTTTCATCAAACACAAACTTGGTGTCTTTCTCAAGGAGCTTGCACATAGGATTTGCGATTTTGGAGAAGTCCTTGATAAAGTGCCGATAGAATCCGACATGCCCTACGAAGCTTCGGACACCTTTTATCGATGTAGGTGGAGGAAGCTTGGAAATGATTTCAATTTTTGCTCGATCAACCTCTATGCCATGTTTTGAAATTGTATGCCCCAAGAAAATGCCTTCATCCACCATGAAGTGGCATTTCTCCCAGTTAAGCACAAGGTTGGTCTCCTCACATCTCTTGAGCACTTGTCTAAGATTATCAACACAATGCTCAAAAGATTCACCTACCACCGAAAAATCGTCCATGAAAACCTCTAGAAAATCCTCCACCATGTGTGAGAAGATGAACATAATGCATCTTTGAAAGGTAGAAGGAGTATTGCACAAACCAAACGGCATCCGGCTAAATGCAAAAGTTCCATAAGGGCAAGTGAATGTTGTCTTCTCTTGGTCCTCCAATGCTATATTGATTTGGTTATAACCGGAATACCCATCAAGGAAGCAATATAATGACCTTCTCGCTAGCCTATCAAGCATTTAATCAATAAAAGGCATAGGGAAATGGTCTTTGCACGTAGCATTGTTGAGCTTCTGATAGTCCATGCATACTCTCCACCCGGTGACCGTCCGTGTGGGGATAAGCTCATTCTGTTCACTGTGAATTACCGCCATGCCTCCCTTATTTGGTACACATTGCACCAGACTCACTCACGAACTATCCGCAATGGGGTAGACAACTCCGTCATCTAACAACATGATTATCTCTTTCTTGACCACTTTTTGCATCGAGGGATTCAATCTCTTTTTGTGCTCAACACTCGGCTTTCTTCCTTCCTCCAATTGGATTTTATGCTCGCAAATTTTGGCGGGAATCCCTCGGATGTCCGCTATTGTCCATCCAATTGCTTGTCGGTGTTCCCGCAAGACATTCAACAATTTACCTACCTGCACATCATCCAACAAAGAGGAAACGATTACGGGTAAAGTTTCATTAGAGCCAAGAAATTTATACCTCAAATGTGATGGAAGTGGCTTGAGCTCAAGTTGTGGTGGCTCAATGATGGAAGGTTTTGCGGGAGGTGTGGCTCTATTCTATAAGTCAAGAGAGAGCTTCTTCGGTGCATAAGTGTAGGAACCTCGTCCTTCCAATGCATTCACGCTTCCACATACCCCTCCATGTCTTCACCATCAAAATTTACCAAGATTGCCGCCAAGGCCTCACCAAGTCACTCTTCCTCCATCTTTATATCACTAGCATCCTCAACCTCATCAACAACATCTATGATCGAGATCCCTTCATATGCATTCGGCAACTTCAAACCCTTACTAGCTTGGAAAGTGACTTCCCCATCATTCACTCGGAACATGATCTCATTTTGTTCTGAGTCCATCAAAGCTCTTCCCGTATCAAGGAATGGTCTTCCCAGAATCCCAATATGATAGGAATTTCCTTGTCAACCGTACAATCAAGAATAATAAAGTCGGCCGGGAGAAGGAACTTCCCCACTTTCACTAAGACTCATCAACAATACCCACAGGTCTCTTGATTGGACAGTCGGTCATTTGCAATCTCATACTCGTAGGTCTTGGAAAACCCAATCCTGCTTGCTTGTAAATAGCAAGCGGCATCAAATTTATGCTAGCTCCATTATCACAAAGTGCTCTTGCAAAATATCTCAACCCGATAGTACATGGGATGGTGAATGCTCCCGGGTCTTCCTTTTTCTCAACGGTAGTTGTAGAAATAATATAACTAACCCAGTGAGTCATATTCACCACTTAATTCTTTGTAGATCTCTTCTTGGTCATCAAGTCCTTTAAGTACTTGGCAAATCCCGGCATCTCTTGGAAAGCCTCTAAGAAAGGGATGTTCACCGACAATTGCTTCAAAATATCATAGAACTTCTCGAACTTGCCATCATCTACTCTTCTTGCAAGCCTTTGAGGGAATGGAGAAGTAGGTCGAGGGATCGATAGAGGAGCTTTTGGGGTCTCCTTCACCTTTTCCTTAACCTCTTCATGCTTTGCGTTTTGGATTTTCACCTCTTGGGAGGGCTTCTCACTTTCAACAACAACCGGCACCTCATCTTGTGCCTCCACTTCTTGCTCAAGATCATCTACCTCAATTACTTGTTCACTTTCATCTTGAAGAACTCTCCCGCTTCTAGTAGTAATAGTCATGCAATGAGAAGATGGACCGCTCACATTCCCCTTTGGGTTGACAATTGTATCACTTGGAAGAGTACTTTTGAGCTTGGGATTTTGTTCTCTTGACAAGTCTCGCATTTGCATTTCAAGCTTTTGTATAGAGGCGGTATGTGACCCTACAATTTCGGACATGTTCTTCATTGTAGCCTCACCTCTCTCTTGATTTTGAAAATTTTTCTCAAGCAATCCTTCCATCTTGTATTCATTTGAAGGTCCCTCCTTGTAATATTGCCCCTTCGGTGGAACATAGGGGTTTGCTATTGTTGTTCTTCCAATTACCTTGACTCGACCTACCTTGGTCATTGCGCCAATTTTGTTGGCCTTTCCTTTGAGATTTTGGCCTCCATTGGTTTTGTTGGCGGTACCAACCTTGAGGATTTTGAACATAGTTGGCTTCTTCAAAATCTTGATTTCCCGTTGGTTGCATGTCTTCCGCAACATTTACTTTTTTTTTATTTTCCGTGAACATCATTGTCAACACATCAATGTTAGTGGCAAGACCGGCAATCAATTGGTCTCTCTCTTGATTCTCTTTGATCATGTTGGTAAGAGAGGGAGTACCATAGGAAATTCCTCCACTAGTATCTTTCGAGTGCCATGCTTGATTGTGTTTGGCCATTTTGTCCAGAATTTGAGTAATCCTGGGGAATGTCTTGTCCATGAAAGAACCGTCTGCTGCATTTTTAGCGATGGACTGAGACAGTGGATTCAAATCCATGTAGAACTTCTCCATCAAAATATTATCGGGGAAACCATGGTTCGGCGACCTCACCAAGTATAACTTGAATCGATCCCACGCTTCGTGTAGATTCTCTCCCGGTAGTTGCTTGAAGAAAAAAAATTTGTCTCTTAGCTCAGACTTCTTGCTTTGTGGTAACCACTTGGACAAGAAGACACGGACAAGTTCGGGCCAAGAAGTGATAGATTGAGGAGGTAGATTTTGAATCCACTTTCTCGCTTCTCCGGTCAATGAATATTTGAATACCCTCAATATCAAGGAATCATCTGTCACATTGTTTTGTTTGTGCATGGCACACACACCAAAGAAATTTCTAAGGTGTTGCGTTGGGTCATCATCGGTGGAGTTCCGGAATAATCCTTCTGCCTTAAGCATTAGAATTAATTTGTGCTCCACTTTGAATGTGGCAGCTTCAACCCTTTGAGGGAGAATAATGTTGTTGTCATCAATATATTCCTCAATTTCCGCAAAATCATTCTCCTCTTCATCATATTCAACATCGGTCATTTCACCTGACACACCAAAAAAAGAAAGCAAAGTGTGATGGAATAGAAAAGATATAAAGTAAAGTGCACACTATTTAGTAATTTCAAAACCGTATTCCCTAGCAACGGCGCCAAAATTTGATACGCTCAAATTACACCTTAAAATAGTTTAAAGTGATCGATGTCAAATATTGTAACCCAACGAGGTTGGGGTCGAATCCCACAAGTAATAGGCGTGAAAAGTTTACTTGAGTAGTGTGAATCTTAAATTAAATCGTATTTGTATTCCGTTGGAGTAACCAAAGTATTATAATTGATTGTGTGATAATATAGTAAAATAGTAACAAGTATGATTAATTAAAGTTGTAATTAATTTGATTAACTAAACCAAGGTTGTGTCCCCTTCAATGAAATATAATGCTATCGGTGTTAATATGATATATTTTTAATGGAAGGTCCTTGAGATATGCAAATGATTTCTACATGACTACCCAATATTTTCCAATAGTTGGGTAGTATTTCCTCTTTATGATTTTTCCAAATATAAAAGAGTTGCAATTAAAAGTAATCAATTTATACCTAATAGAACCCCATTTATTCATAAGCGATTCTATTAAACAAGGTTTAAAGCCTTGAGTCTTTGATATTTACTTCTACCAATCCTAACTCACTTTTCCAAGTAGAGAAAGAATTTTATGGCACTTGTTAATGTTTGCAACCACAAACAATAAATGAAGAACGAGAAATAAATATATATCAACCAACCATTATATATATATCCAATGTTAAACATCCATTAACATAACACCCATTTAGGGTCCACAACCTAAGTATTTAAAGCTAGCTACTCATGCTAAAATACAAAAAGATGAGAATATTAAATGCCATAAAGCTTACAAAGTGCAAGATTCTTCACTCTTAAAGCTTCCAAAAGATGGGAATATTAAAGGATTGGAATGTAGCTCAAAAACCAGACAAGAATGATCCACAAAACCTCAATAAATCTATTTATAGTGGGCTAAAACTCGGGACCAATTTCGGACAAAAATACCCCTCTAGGTTAATTATGCGACCGCATTTCTGTCGCATAACAGCCATGTGGTCCGCATTCTTGACAAAACCATCGCATCTTTGAAACCCTAGTTCCCAGGCAGCCGTCGCATTTTGGTTATGCGGTCCGCATTGTTGATTTGCGACCGCATAACGTCATAGCATTTCTGGTCGTAGCAAGTTCTTCAGGAGGTTTGCGGTCCATTATGCGGCCCGCAAACCTGTTATGCGTTCGTATAATGGACCGCATTTCGTGCACTTGAATTTGGGCAATCAACTGTTGGACTTTGCGGTTCCTCTGTTCATTTTGCGGACCGCATGTTGGATCTGCGGTCCGCAAATTCACATCTGCGATCGCATTTTCCTTTTTTCTTGTCCTTTTTTTGGCTTTTCGATTTCATTTCCATGTTCTTGAGTCCTCCAGCCTCATACACTGCAAAACATTAAAATTACATAAGTAAAAAAAATAATTGCTTTTAAGACGATCTAAAATCTGAGCAATTGGTATCAAATGTGCCGAAATTCTCCGGCACATCATGTAGCACATGAGGAGGAGATATGTCAAGAATGAAAAGGACATGTACTCTAGCAGCAGTGTAGATAAAACGTTTATAAAACTTAATAACAGCAGAGGTTTTAGCAAAATAAATATTATAACTTGCATCCATTATTTTTGAAACCAAAATCAAATTCCTTATAATAGAAGGTACGTAGAGAACATCTTTCAAAACTAAAACTCTATCACCACTAAACAAAACTCTAATATCTCCTAATGCTAAAGCTAGAGCTGGCTCGCCATTGGCTTGAAAAACGCAAATTTCATTCTCACTTAGCCGTCGCGTTTCCTGAAACCCCTGCAAAGTAGTGCAGATATGATTAGTGGATCCTGAATCTATACACCAAAACATGGTAGAGACACCCGTTGAACAAGTTTCAACGACATTTAAATATGAATTACCTTGCTTATTAAACTTTGCCAGATAGGCAGGGCATTGCTTTTTGTGATGCCCAGGTCGCTTGCAATGATAACGCTTTCCTTTGTGTTTTTTTACACCAGCCGCACCTCCGGGTGCCAAGACCATTTAAGCCTTCTTCTTTTTTTCTTACCACCTTTCGACTTAGAAACTGAATCTTCCTCAATATTGAGTGCCACAACAGAATCTTGCTGTTTGATAATAGATTTTTCCGCTTGCAGCTCATTCAACAATTTCGCCAGTGACAAATCCATTTTGTTCATGTTATAGTTCAAGCGAAATTGTTGAAAACTGTCAGGCAGAGTCTGTAGGACCATCTCAACTTGATATTCCTTATCAATCACATCTCCAAGGACCTCCAGTTCATTTAGAAGACTCATCATCTTCAGAACATGGTCCCTGACCGATGATCCTTCAGTCATCTTGGTGTTCAAAAGGGCTTTCATGGCAGTCTGCTTAACCGCACAATTTTTCTCACCGAACATCTCTTTTAGATTTTCAAGTATGTCATAAGCAGACCCCATAGACTGATGTTGATGTTGCAAAACATTCGCCATAGAGATCGCACCATCTCATCATCCATGACCCATTTGTCATAGGCCTTGACCTGATCATCAGTATAGCATTTTTAGGTTTTTCTGCGCAATCATCAATGATCACAAATTTGTAACCTTCATTAGTTAGGACAATATCAAGGTTTCTCTTTTAGTCAACATAATTCGGTCCTTCTAACTTGTTTTGCTTCAAAATTGCGGTTAGTGGGATGAATGAAGACATGGTTAATCTAAGAGATATTCACATTAAATAGATCATTAGTTATGTATTTATAATAATAAAATTGAAAAATAGCACATTACACATATAACCATGCTCATTGAACAGTCAGATTTGTTAGGAAAACTTAATTATTCATGCAAAATATATGAGTTATGTAAGATATTTACCCCACAAATTAAAACAGGACCAACTCAGATGGAGAGTAAACTGTTAATTTAAGATAGGTAAATATCACTTTTATAAACTCTAGTTTCATTGAATCAACATGTAACACAGTTGGAGAGTTAATACAAGTAATCAAATAACTAGAGGCAAAACTACAGTAATCATCTATAATGAATTTATTTGATGTGGAAGAAGACCTATGTCAACATATAAATTTATTATATTATTGTAAAACATGATTGGAAACAATGGGAATTGAACCCTACCATCACTGATTTCTTTTTTAAAAAAAAATTCTTTTATTAAATTCTTTTTCCAAAAAATATAGAAAAATGGTCAAAAACCCATCTAAACGATCCCGAATACCCAAAATACGACAGACATCATGAGCAAAGATGATAAGTATTGCTCACTGGGCCATTTTTGACGAACCTACCGAATTTGAGGTCAATCGGAGTTCTACAGAATTTCAGAATTCCAAATCCATGACCTATTTGTAGAAATCTGTTTTTGGCGTTTTTAGGATTTTGATTATTTTGACTCGTCCAAATCACATAATATACTTATGTATGTCAATTCATGATTTCAGAACTCAAAATAATATTAATATTACAGTGTTATAAAAAACATTTTCGAACAAAAATTGTAAAAAACGGAATGTTTTTCACCCATTCAAAACGTCACAGTTCAAAATTCTGTTTATTAATCATAATTTCAAAACTAATAGCATTCAAAACAGCCACGTTTTTATTAAAATAACACTGTGATCATGGACAAAAACGTAACTAAAATAGATTGTCAATGTAATACCAATGTTTATGCATATGTATATTAATTCATAATTCCAGCATTAACATACTAATAAAATAATCACGTTTTTGACATAGAATAATCATACCAAACATGTATCATTAAACAACACGTTTTAATATTACTCTATTCATGATGTATTACATTATCTAGTTAGATGTACGACAGCGTCTGATACCAATTGTTAGAACATGCGCAACGGAAGCAAGCATACAACCCAGGTATCAAATACATGTAAACTAGACAATGTTATAATTACTAGATTAGAAGCACTAACCTCTTGAAATCGTTGCACAAATCCTCCACACAGCAAGAATCCAGGGCATCAGTCTTCTGCTATATGCCTAGTAAAACCTTGGACAAATTTGTTTTGAGTGGGCAAGAACAATACAACTCTAAAAAGTAAGTTATTGGGTGAATATTGTCTTCCTTAAGTAGACACGTTTTTAGCCATAATTAAGGCTCAAAAGCAGAATCCTACTCTAGCTCTACCATATGACTTTTCTCCCAAGTCACTCTTTACCCAAGTCAAGTCCAGGTTTTTACTAGGTATAGCAGGGACCACACAAATAATAAGAGGCTACTAATTATAGTATTAATTCGAAATTAACATGAATTAATTATTACAATAATTAATTGCAGTTTATTCCACTAAAAAACTGCAATTGAACTCCTCAATATGAATTTCGAAAATTCGGTAACTCTTATTTTAACTTCCCATGTTAAGATCTCAAATACCAGTTAATTAAATGAAATCACTGAAAATTTAATTTAATCAACTAACTAAATCCTTTATAATTCCGCTTAAACCATTTCATGTGACGTTTACAAAATCCACCAGCCTGGTTTTCACATGAAAACTTATAAGATTACATAAAGGGGTATCATCAAACTCAAAATCGAGTCATGGATTCTATCAACTAATTATTATTTCACAAATGTTATTCGTTATTGTCCAATCTATTAGGCATACACTAACTCTGAATAGAGTCGTACCTTTTGATAAATCAAAACAATAAACAAATTACGTTGATCATAATAATTATATCAAGATTAGGAGTATAAGCTCATTTAATGAATTAGAGAAAATATTTTATATATATTCAGTACAAAAATATATTTTCTCTACTTGGTCCGTTCAATATACACTAAGTATACTAGCACAAGAAGTCGGAGTAAAACCACTCCCATAATCAAGACAAATTATACTATAATCTTGTTCTACAATCATCAAGATATTTTGTCCAATAATATCTTTGCTTGTGAACATAGTTTATTAATTATGAGAACCGATAATTTAATCTATTGTACAAGAGCTAAGACTCCGTGTACTAAATTGTCTACTACATAACTAAAAGGACACACACGTAACAAATGATCTATTTAAAATAATACTTTATTGAATTGAATAAATTAAATAAATAATTATTCCATAAAAAATAAAACAAAATACTATGTCTAAACCGCATGGTTAATATTATATCCCAACAGGAACTCGACAAGATTTCAAATAAAGAGTAGGGTATATTCTGACAGAGTTAAGGAAATAATATTACAATGACATTTAGTCGAGCAGGGCATTTGTAAATGGAAAAGCGAGCGTGATAGGTTTCCAATTTGATCTAGCTATATAGGTTTTGATTTGGTTATTTTTGTGACAAGTAGTTATATAGTCCATTTGAGCCAGTTGTATATTTGCTTATTTGGTTGAAAAAAATATTTTCATTTCGACCAAGAAAAAGAAAAAAAAAAGATGAGACAACGTTCATAAGATATACACTATAATGTTAAAGTAAAATTCCGACCAAAAAAGAAAGTAAATTAAAAAATGATACTAGTATCTCATCTTTTATGGCAACTGCACTTCTTTGCTAGGAGTACATCTATAGGACAAATATAAATTGTCTTACTATGCTGTAAAAGTAGCTGTCGAGCTTTCGTAGGTGTCAAACCGCATTCAAATAGTGTCAATGTTAATCTCAAATTTTGAGTTGGCGATAAACTTAAACAAGACTACAAGAGCACTGGTTAACAAATTGATTATATGTAGAGGGCCTTGTACCTTTGATACTGCTGCGGAGTTTTCCAAAGATAGTACGATGAATTGGCAAACTTTAATAAAATTTTCATGTATAAAGCTTTTATCACAATATGTTTCCTATTTTAAAGCTTAGGATTGTCTGATTAGTGAAAATCAGTAATATGAGATCAGTAGTGCGCTGAAACTAATAGCCTTCAAACTTCTAGTGCGTTAGATGTACTTATTTTTTTGTACTTCTAGTGCGCAGAAAACACTATTTCTCGAAGAGAGGAAGCATAAATCTGTAGCAAGTCTCATTAAAAGCAAATATAGAAATAAAAAAATAATTTTCCCAAGACAAAAACACTATGCTTAGTCGTGGAAGCAATAACTATCTACATCACACCCTGATGGGTTAGTTTTATGTTTTGATGATCTAACAGACTTTAGTAAAGAACCTGATGTGTATTCAGCACAACCAGTCAGCATGAACTCAAAAAATCTGGGCAGTGTACTCTTGAACTCACAAGAAACAGTTTAGGGACCTGATCCCTTGACATTTCCCTAACAGAAGTAAAAGTCAACTCTACAGCTGGAAAGCTGTGACAAAGTGATTGCCTGCAACTGTGCACGCTACAGTGCAGAAACAGTGTAGCAGTCACTTCCTATTGGTTGTAGAGTGTACCAACTAAGCATAGGTATCATTCTTGGGATGTCGTAGAAATATAATATCATGTTGCAAGACAAACAAGATATTCACTTGAGCATTTACTAACATTCTCAAGAGCATTGATGATCTGCTCCAGCATTGAAGGCTCAAGTGTGTCAAGAACAAGAAGACAACTCCACTAAGACGGACCAGTTTCACTACGTGTTCTTAGGCGTCCATTAGTTGAGTTGTAATCTTGTGTTTTGTTTTCTATTGTATCCTATCTTGCTTTCTTAGAAGCTTTGTTTTAGGAAACCCAAAATCATAAATCATCCGTGTTTGTGTTGTGACTAGCATCAGTCACTCGACCCCGGAGTGCTTCCCTCGAGAGGGTATATCGAAGGCTCATCACAGCATACCTCGAGGCAGTATGAAAATCAATGGCCATCATGGAAAGGCAGGAAATTCCCAGGACACGTGGTTGGAACTGACAGGGTCTGCAAGAAATAGTACAAATATGTACTGAACCACTATGTCGTTGTACCAGTAGCTTTTCTTTGCCATAATTAGACATGTATGTTTACCGGAAAAATGATCACTACAATTATATTTAGTTAAGTGATTCTAAAAATATGCGATTTATCTTAGTACCAGTTATTAAGCAGCCGATGTTAAGTGTGCTAGGAACTGAAGGAATAGAGCGAAAGCAGTTAGAAAACTGAAGAAAAGCAAACCGAGACGCCTGAGTTTGAAGGTTCGATGTTGGCCTCGGGGTCCTCAAGGTCGAGGCTCGGGGCTTCCGTCAAAAGACCGATGAAGCTATAACAAAATCGTAGGCTTCAAAATGTGCTATTTATGATCAATAATGAGCTATAAATGAAGAGCAATTGATAGAAAGCAATAAATGTGAGTAAATGAGCTAGTGGAGAGAAATAGAGAATATTTTAGTAATAAAGCAGAGAATGTTCTTGTGCCTTGTATTCAATATTGTGTATTACAAAAATGGCTAGGGTCCCCTTTATATAGGAGGGAGAATTTCAATACAGTACATTGACATTTATTACAAATATCTTAATTGATTCGGCTAGTTAATGTCTAATTACGGATTCGTACTCTTCTACAGAGCTATCTACCTCAATCTTCGTGTCGTTTCCCCATGCCAACCCCGAGCCCATACTGCCTCGAGGTTGAACGTGAGGGAGGCTCGAGGTCGGACCTTGGGCCATATCTGGGACCTTATTAAGCCACCAAATATCGAAAGAAACATAAAAATTGGCTTTCCCGATTTTAGTCGTACACAGATAGTCCCCGCGTTTCTTGGAATGTAGAGACAAGAAACGTCTTGAATTCATTATCCTTTAGTATTTCCTCCCAAGGTCATTGAAGTGAGTGACTCCTCCTCAGATTCGGCCTTTCCCTCGGACCGATCGCAGGATGCCCGAAAAGAGTTTCCCGACATGTTGGGATTCTCCCCTCCTATATAAAGGGAATCCCTATCATTTTGTAAGACAAATGAATGTTCAATGCAATAGAACATTCTCTGTTTTCTTGCCTAAACGTGCTCAACAATTACTCTACAGATTTATTGCTCTTTACTTATTGTCTTCATTTATTGTTTTTTATTTATTGCTCTGATATCATTGTTCTTCATTTATTATTCATTATCGAGTGTTGTAATCCGACCTCGAGGCCCCCTGTTCCATCGAGCTCGAGGCCCAGTCTTGTGACGATTTTGGTTTGCATATCTTACTTTCTTTACTTACACTTAGCATTTTTTACCTAACTGCTGGTATTAAAACAAATCACATATTCTTAGAACCACAAAATCAAATATAATTGTTAATACCATTTTCGAGGTAAACAATACCCAAAAAGAAAAAAGGTAGAATAATTTTTTCTACTACAGGCTACAGCTCGGCAATGTGATAGCCGGCGGGCGATGCATAACGACACGTTTTATAAGCTTGCTTCACGAATCGGAGAAGCCAGAGGAGTTAAGTAGAAAGGCGAATCGCATAGAGTCGAAAACAGCGTTGTTTGAATTTGATTCTCCGGCAAATCTTCGACGGCCAATTCCGGCACCGGAGACGTCATTTCAGGCGACTCTTCGTCGATCTTCATACACTGCTGCAAGCTCATTCTCTTATTAGTCTTCTCAGCAGAAGAACACAGCGACTTCTCAGACTCCAAATCTTCTTTTTCCTCTTCCTTAATTGTAAAGAGTAATCTCGAAGGCCCATACATGCCCTGAAGCTTCAACAAATCTATAAGCTCCATTTCTGCCGGTTCTGGAGATGACACGGCGGAGTTCGGACTCGGACACGAGTTGGGTCCGACCCGAGTGAGATTACTCGTTTGTGTTCTAAGGCAAAAGAAAAGGAGAAGCTCTTTCGAAGTCGAAGAAAGGGAAGAAGGGAACGACGAATTAGGAGAAGAACAGGAGATCTCGGAAGGTTCTAGAACATTTCTATGGACATGAATCGGAATGTTACGGCGGAAATTGCGGCGACGCCAGAGTATAAAGAAGAGCTGAGCAAACAGAGCTAATAATGAGATCACAAATATTATCGTTAGAGCTGTTCCCAGTGGGCTTAGAACACCAAACGTCATGGCAATAAACGGTTGTTTGCCGGTGGGTTGTCGCCGGCGACGGAAGATATGTAGGGTTTTTGGAGTATAGGACTTCAATTAAAAGTTGCAAGTTTCTAACGGATAGATTCTTGGAAATTGAGAGAGATGAATGAAAAAGTTAAAAGGTTAAGAAGAGAGGACGAGAGCAAGGTGACGTGGACCGGCTTTTTTATAATTTGAAATAAATAGGTGGAACTTTCCTTTTGATACTTATCGAACACAAACTTTGATATTTTCCTTTTATTTTTTAATGTATGGGATTCTCTCTATAATAATTTTATTTGTTTTGAATATTTTTTAACTGTTATAACTAAGTATTATTATTAAAAATATATTGTGTAATAGAACATAAAAACATATGTTCAAAGAAAATTCAACTCTTAAGTAAAATACGATTATAAAAAATATCTATGTTATCAAGAAGTTTGAATCGCGTGTGGTCAAAATAAACCACCAAAATGATAACTTGTAGTGTTGGGACTTTGGGTTTCTCCATGTTTGTGGTTGGGACAAAAGCTAGAGACGTCACTTTTGTATATAATGTTTGTATTGAATCTTTTTAGTTCTTATTATAAGGTGTTTGTATTTACAGGTTTACAACCCCATTGACTCCCCAGTATTTGGTATCATTAAAAGATAGAATGAGATTAGTTTTGCCCTTTTTTGACAAAAAATACTTTGACTATCCATTGTATTTACTATTTAGTATCTTTCAAGATTGAACAAAAGTGTTTTGGCACCTTGTTTACAAACACTTGGACATAACTGATGATCTTTCTCACGCTGAATAAGTTAAGAAGAGTGAACTAACTTAGAGCCGGTTTGGATTGGCTTAAAAAAAGTGACTTTTAAGTCACTTTTTAAGAAATAACTTTTAAGCCAAAAAGCAATAAGTTGGGATTGTCAACTTCTTACTTTTAGTTTGTTTTAAACAGTTTAAAACTTATTTTAAGTCTTTTTTTCTTTTACCAAACACTAAAAAAGCTAAAAAGAGCTTAAAAGCTGATTTGAGCAGCTTAAAAGCCAATCCAAACACCCTCCTACTATTAATTTCTTTTCCTTTTTCTTTCTACTTACAAATGCCCTACTATATTATGTTAGAGATAGCGTTCCTTATTAATTTAAGTGTATCAAAAATGATTCATAAAGATATACATTAAACTACTTCACCTATTGGCTTAACTTTTGCTGAATGATTAGGTTCTTTCACATGAAATTGTAGTTAATTAAATTTTGTACACCTATTTGTAGCCACTACTCTTAGGGTAAGCGCTTTACGCATGTACCCTATATCATTAACCATATAATTTTTAACAATTACATAACTATTATTAAATAATATATTTGTGTTCTTGAACAAAAAGTAAAGAAAACAATTTATTTTTGTGTTAAGGTTTCGTACTTTAATAATGATATACAAAATATAGATATTTTTTACTCAAATAATATTTTTTCTTATCAATTTTTATATAATATATAAAATTATATTTAATAATTAAAATATATTTGAATTAAGTTCAAACATATTTCATATGGAAAAGGCATATTTCATATGGAAAAGGTATACGCAAATATCTGGGATCCATAATTCAGAAGAATGGAGAGATAGATGAGGATGTTACTCACCGTATCGGAGCAGGATGGATGAAGTGGAGGCTCGCTGCCGGTGTCTTGTGTGATAAGAATGTGCCATTGAAACTTAAGGGTAAGTTCTATAAGGTAGTAGTGGTCAGACCGACTATGTTGTATGGGGCAGAGTGTTAGCCAGTCAAGAAGTCACATGTCCAGCATATGAAAGTAGCGGAAATGAGGATGTTGAGATAGATGTGTGGGAATACTAGATTGGATAGAATTAAGAATGAAGTTATACGGGACAAGGTGGGAATGGCCCCTGTGGAGGTTAAGATGCGTGAGGCAAGGTTGAGATGGTTTGGGCATGTTAAGAGGAGAAGCACAGATGCCCCGGTTAGGAGATGCGAGAGATCGGCCTTGGGAGGCGAGAGGAGGGGTAGAGGTAGACCTAAGAAGTCTTGGGATGAAGTGATCAGGCGGGACATGGCGCAGCTTGAGCTAACCGAGGACATGACCCTAGATAGAAGGGTGTGGAGGTGTAAGATTAGGGTGGAAGGTTAGTAGGTAGTCATGCGTTTCCCTTTGTCTTCCCTAGTTCGATAGTATTAGTGCTAGTATGGTTCCCTCTTTTTCTTAGTTTGCTATAGTCGCGTGTCTTATTCTGTTACTACTTACCTTCGGTAATTTCGTAGTACTTCGCCATTTTCTCGTGTGCTGCCTCGGACGTATTTTCCTGAATAGACTATCTTGCTATAACTTGTTATCGGTACTCCTTTCATATTCTTTGTTGTTATCTCCGATTTAGTTTTCTAACGATTTGTCTTGCTATCACTTATTATTCAGGGCTCCCTTCACCTTCTTTAGCCGAGGGTCAACCGGAAACAGTCTCTCTACCTTTCCAGGGTAGGGGTAAGGCTGTGTACATCCTACCTTCCCCAGACCCCACATGGTGGGAATACACTAGGTAGTTGTTGTTGTTGTTTTTTATTTCTCGCCGATATATTTTTGTTAAAGTTCTAAATATTATGACTTCCTAGAAATTTAAATAAGAAAAAACTTATAATAAAAATTTTAATTGATTCCTTATACATGTCCTTTTTTCGGACTTGCTCTTTGAGCTCGAACTCAAGGTGACTCACCTCCATCCGAGACCGGTGGAAGCTCTCATGATGAAGCACCGAGGCCTGAAGCATAAAATAGGGAAAATCGTTAAAATCCACTAAGGAAAAACGGACTCTTTAAAGATATGAGCGGAAGAAACTACACCCTATTCAGCGCATGATATGCCTCGTTGAAGAGGCTCGGCGCATCCACATCGTCCATATTCACTTGGTCCTATTTGGTTACAAAGGAACGAAGGTAGTTGGCCACACCGACTGGCCGGAATAGCATCTTGGGATCCGCCGATAGTATAAACATCACCATATTCTTCCAGTCAGGGTACGCACTCGGGGCAGGAAACTACTTCACTAGCTTTGGGCTCGAACTTGGCCCGTCTGACCCCGGCAGCACATCCCTTTTCGGGATCTCCAGGTGGCCAAATCCGGAGTAGTGTTCTAGCACGCGACGTCTACGCCTTCGAAAAACAAATTGAGGGCTTCATTTGCCGCCTGTGATGCCTCGGTCGGCTTTTCTGTAACGGCCTGAACCTCATAAAAAAGAGGCTCTGTGTGAGACGATGACTCCAGGATGTCGGCGGCCTCCCTCGGAACTGGGGTATCTTCTCAAGGGGCAGTGGCCACAGGTTCTTCCTCGGGCTCCGAGTTAAGGAGGGTTCAGCCTTATGATCATCCCCCTCTAGCACTGCCAGATCTTGTGCAGCGTCGGACGGCTCGTGGCTGACAAACTCGATGTCGTCATCCTCGGGGAAGTCCCTGAGACATAGAGAGAATCAAGGTCTGGGGCCCTGGAACGAGTACTTTTCTTGGTACTCTTTCTGACCCTGACCGAGATCCTCTTCTTCTTGGCCTCGACAGGAGCATCCGAGGAGTCAGAGGACCTTTTCTTCTTTCTTTTTTTCTCCTCCTTCTTCGTAGCAGCCACGGCAGTAAGTTATACCGAAGCAAAGGGTTTTTCAGATGGGGACGAGGGTAATTGCCCGAAGTTCGATGGTCTTGGGTAAACCTATGAAAAGAAAGAGGGACTTCGCCGAAATGACGATAAAACAAAACGATATAGAAGGAAATTCAATCAGGGGAAGAAAGACACTCACCATGGGAACGAGCCTCCCATTTTCCTTTAAAAAGTTTGCACCACTCGCGCTCAGAGTAAGTCAATTATTTGCAGATACCCTCGACCCACTCCTTGAAACAGGGGATTGCACTGGGGACTCGGGCGACAGATGCATATCAGGAATGATGGGTAATGAGAAAGAAGAGTATATTCAAAGGGTTTTGAAACCTTAAGAGGAGACGAACTTACATGTTGAGTTCCACTTCTCAAGGAATGGAAAGAACTTGGAGGGAATGAGATCTTCGATCTCGATCCGAACAAATCTCCCATGCCAACCTCGGTCACTGTCCTCCTCGATGCTCAAGAAAAGAGCCTTTTTTCCCATCATGCAAGCTTGATTAAACTCCCTCGGAAGATTCGGAGACTGTAGACACGGAGTAGATGGTCGATCGTGAACCTGGACCAGGAATGACTACGTCTTTGCCTTCCCACTCTCAGTCGTCTCGGACTGCTTGGAGGATTTCTTCGGTTATAGAGTAAATATACATCCACGCATCCTCACCCTGATCTCCTTGTTTGGAGTCTTTTTCCACCTTAAAGTCGTTATTTATGGAGCAACCTCTAGGGATAAACTCTTTAAGAGGAGGTTCTGGGGATACTGCCCAAAGGGCAATCTCTATATCCGCGGCCGGGGTAGATGTTGAAGGATCAGTGTTTTGAGGCATCGATTTTGAGGTTTTGACCATCTTTATCTGGGAATATGAAGGTTTAAAGGTTGATACAAAGGTTTGAAGATTGACATGAAGATTTGAAGGTCTAGTTTGATGATTTAAAGGCAAAGTAAAGATTTGTATATTGAAGATGAAGAAATGAAGAGTTGAAAGAATGATGAACAAGTAAAAAATTTGAGGGTAACTCAAGAAGATTAGAAATTGGAAGTAAAAAGGTGAAAAAAGAAAACCGGAGCTTTTATATGAGGAAAATAATCAATGTGTGACATTTCGCATTCGACACCCACCGAGGATGGTCAAATGATGGCTGACACGTGTCCGAAATCAAAACGATGCGATTGATGGGATGTTTCGTTGACTCGTCAACCCGTTTGTGGCGTACGGAGGAAGGAACCGGGGTCCGTCAATCACTTCTCGTCATTTCTATAAATCTACTCTCCGAAAAGTGAGGGGACTATATGTGTGCGGGTAAAATCCCTATTTCTCAGTAAAGAAACGAGAGGACAGCGCGACCCGATATGGCCTAGGTAAATCCGAGGGCTCCCACATAGTAGAAACCGAGGAGGACGAATGGTGTGCCAAGAATCAGACAAACAAGCATGAGAAGAATTGAGCTCTTCCAAAGTAAAGAACCAAGGCTAAGGGAAAGACGGTTAGACAGGACAAAAGAGAGGCCAAAATATCCGCCCTTAACTGGATATTATGGCGCAAATGTCACCCGATATCAATTGCATATCACTATTTAGTAGAAGAGAAAGACTTTTACCTTATGTAGACTTGTACTAGGATTGAAAATCCCCTACTATATAAAGGGGAGAACCTTTTATTTTTAAGATCATTGTTGGCACGCATACCAAAGCTATAAAGTCAATTTTTGTTCTCTAATTACTATTCAAAGTGTTCTTTTGCTGCTTATTTATTTAGTTGCAACTGAGCCCTATTTGAGGGCTTAATTGGAACCAACTTTGAGTGTTCGTCATAAAGCTAGGCCTTCAATTCAATCATTTGTTATTCTTAGATCATTCGTATTAAATTAAAGGGGAACTTTCAGAAATGACTACCTTTTAAGGAGCATTTAACAATCTGTAGCTATATATTATGTATTTATGTTTCGTAGCTAGTTTTGGATAATTTGATGTATTTGAATACATTGTTAAGCTGTATTTTTTTATTATTTTTTTGCGTATATTTGAGTGTGTTTGAATACACTATTCAATTGTATCCAACCTTATTTGATGTGTCAAGGCTAAACATATTCGACTGTATTTGAATGTATTTACACTAAAAATGATGAAATGAAGGAATACAGTCAAATCCGATCAAATCTCCTGCGGAAATACAAATACACTATATTAAAATGAAGAATACAATCAAACCCATTGGGATTTCCGGCGAAATATATTATACAATTGTATTTACACTAAAAATGAAGAATACATTCAAATCCTTTTAAAAATTAACTATATTTAACTAAAAATAATGAATACAATCTAATCTTTGATGAGAATACAAAATACACTGTATTTAAAATGGAGAATACAATCAAACCGCATCATATCTCCGGGAAAAATCCAATACATACTTTAGATCTCTGACAAAAATAAAAAATACACCGTATATTCTCTGCGGTGAAAGGCAATGAAGAAGAGAGGCGACTTGTTTTTTCGACGTGAAAAGTAGTGGTGGAGGAATAAGTCTCAGGTCAAACAAATACAATCAGATGTGAGATACAAATAAGGAGAAGAAGCTATGGATTCCGACATCTTTGTTAGATCCAGATCTAGTGACGCCTCCGATCTTCCTCCTCCATTGTTTTCGCCGCCGCTAATAGATTGATCGCAACTTTGTGATTTTAGATCTGGATTTGACGGTGGGTGGCAACAGTATTTAAGGGTGATTCACGGTGAAGGGGGTATAAGGTGGAGGGTGGTGATGTGTGGGGAAGAGAGAAAGAGGCGGTTGTGTAGTTGGGCTCCGTAGCACTCTGCCGGAGAGGACGGTCCGGTCACTTCTCTACTGCCAGAGAAGAGAGAGGAAAAATAGCCTTACTCTCTTCTTCAAAGAACCTACTTTAATACTCTGTAGCACTCCGCCGGAGGTGAGACCATCTCGAATCTTTTTAAGGTATTAGCCTTACTTGAAAGAACCTACTTTAATGGCAATTATTATTTCAGGACACACCTTGACACAAGAGGGGGAAGACTGAATTGTATTTTGCCCGATTTTCTCATTTTAAAGAACCTGGTTCTTTAACCTAAGTATTTCAGACACAAACAGAAAATAAAGTGCAAAAAACAACACAATAATTTTTACGTGAAAAACGTATTTGCTCAAAAGAGTAAAAACCACGACCTATCTTCGCAGGATTTGCCTCAAGATTTTATTAACTTTTAAGAGATATTATAGATTACAACTCAATAACCCACTAGACTAACTCTAGTACCTTAACCCCTACAATCAACCCAATTGTAGCTACCTCTTTCAAGACTATAAACTCTAGCCTAGAAAGCTAACCAAATTCTTCAAATTTGATAACCTAATAATAGTTTTTTAAAGATGATAGTGTAAGGTAGAGCATTTTATTTATTGCAAGGGGAGGCTTATACCACGAGACATAAACCATAAGCCCCATGAATTTTTAATTTTTGTATTTACAAAATGATAAAACATCACAATAACACAAAAATTGACGGTGGGTGGCAATAGTATTTAAGCGTGATTCGCGGTAAAGGGGGTATAATGAGGAGGGTGGTGATGTGTGGGGAAGAGAGAAAGAGGAGATTGTTTAGTTGGGCTCCGTAGCACTTCGCCAGAGAAGACAACCGGCGGTGACTTCTCTGCTGTCGAGGGAGAAGAGAGAGAGGGAAAAGGAGAAGGAGTTGAGGGAGAAGAGAGAAATAGGGTTGAGAGAAAAGATTATTCAGTGGAATAACTCTATGTATTTGGTATTAGCTATGATGGGTAACTTGAAAATTTATAGTAGCTATGAAAAATAATTAAATTAAAAGTTAACTATGATCCATTAATAGCTCTTAGATTTAGCTATGGCATGTAAATTTTCTAAATTAAATCACATAGCTTTTAAACCGCGTATAAATTCAGTTGTTACTCATTTTAAGAGTAAACAAACCCCAAAGTGAACTATGATGGATATCGGTTCTCCTACAAGGTATATCTTGTTTTATTTCTTACCCTCCTATTTTTATTTTTTTTATTTTCCATAACGCATCGATTATCTTTTGAACTAATTTACAGCCCGAGTATGATGTGAAAGACAAATATCAACTTCTTGTTGTATGGGTCAAATTCTGATCAAAAGAATTCAACTTAAGGAAGAACGACAGGAGTCAATCAAGCTGAAGTCATGTACATGAAGCACTATACCGACGAGTGATTCAGTTACGGTCTAGGTCGAGCACTCAGATCGGCCCGAACGGGTAGTACAACACTTAGACATTTTAGAGGACTATTCTATGGGATATTCTAGGAACTTGGGTACTCCGGTTAAGGATCGCTGGGTAAGGAAAGTGTTTTGTATAAATATCAGGATAGATGGTAACAAAAAGGGGCTAATTCTAATACACACTCACACATCTCTCTTAGGGGAAGATAGTCCATCACCTGAGGCTTTTGGCCAAAAGAGAGAAAAATCCTAGGATCCTTGTATTCGTCTATGGTTAAGCTTTATCAAAGGAACGGAGATCTACCTTGCCCAAGATTGGGTGAATCTTTTTCTTTATTTACCTTTCGTTATCATTTGAAATTATTTAAGTCACCGTCTTTTTCTTATATTATGGAATCCAATCGAGATTATAACAAATTTTTATGTTCAACTATGCTTGTTTATTACTGTTTTTTATTTGAGATCTAGAAATAGGATTTACCCTCTATCTCCTTATTTAATTAGTTTAACAAAAAGGCTCAAAAACTTTTGGTCAAACAATTTGGCGCCGTCTGTGGGGACTTTCTAGCCAAAGGTTTAGTTTCCTCTAGATCTAAATTCGATTCTAGTTCCATTTCCCCGTTGTAGCTTCATCCTTTCGTTACAAACGCCAACTTGAAAATTTTGTAGACAAGCTCTTAAAATAGCCAAACCAATCAAGATTAGATCTTTGCATGAAATCGAAATTATATTTGATATCCATACGAAAACTACGTTTTGCTGTAGTAATGGTTTTGGTATGTCGTGAGTAAAAATTGTTAGAGTTGGATTACGGCCATTACATACTGAGCACACCCACAATCCTATCGTCGTATTAACACCAGACACCAATTTACACCTTATACATACTGCCCTCTCTCTTAGAGAGGGATGATAGCATGTTGTGTAATTCTTTGAAATAATAAACTTGTCCTTCATGTACGTTTACGGTATGACTTACGTTTCCTTTATTTTTATGCACCTGGATTGGATTGGACTGGGACTCGAATTTGATATCCCGACGGGCGAGGTATGTTTTCAGCTCGTAAGATGCCCAAATCCGACTAACGACGAAGCTGAGCACGAGGTCGAGATCGGATCTAAAGCTAGCACTCGAGTACGGAGCAGAACGATCGTTCCACGGCGCGACTCTCAATTCATTGTCAATCAAGTCGCAGGGACTTTCCAAATCGAGGAACGGAGACTCCAAAAACATCAGGCCAAAGATCCACAAGATGTTACCCGAGTTTGATGAATGCCATCTCGACCAAAGCCCCCGAGCACAGAACGCCGAAGCAGGCGACCTTGCCAAACTTGTTGCAGCCACCAAGCATAATCGGAGAAGGGAACGTGGTCGCTCCCCTCCAGTCGTCAACCAATCAAATCGAGGTAACAAACGATTTCATTTGGTTTTAACTCGCTATTTTTAAGAGTAGGGTAGAAGCAGGAGCACTCTCCTAGATACGCAAACAGGAAGTTATCACCTTCATATGGAGAAACATTATATGCCGCTTCGGCATCCCCAAAAAAATCATTTGTAACAACGGACCGCAGTACACTGGAAAAAAGACTACTGAATTCTTCGAGAAACGGCACGTCAAGAGAATACCCTCCATGCCATATCATTATGCAGGCAACGGCCAAGGGAAATCCCCCAATAAATCGATACTTAACATCATAAAGAAGAAGTCTGAAGGCACCGCTGGGATTGGGTTGCCATCTCAGAAAACATGCAAATCACTCCAACATATGCAAGCAAAGCATAAGGGCAGAAAACCCGCTCATGTTTTTCGCCAAATCGACACTACGTCGATTTAACAAGTTAAATTCGACCTCGCTCGAATCAACTACGGGTTACATTCGACCTCATTCGAATTCACGCTCATGTGGCCCCCGACCATCATCAATTAAAAGAGTTAATTTCGACCTCGCTCGAATTAACTGCGGGTTATATTTGACCTCGTTCAAATTCATGTCCATGTGGCCCCCGGCCATTGTCAATTAAAAGAGTTAATTTCGACCTCGCTCGAATTGACTGCGGGTTATATTCGACCTCGTTCGAATTCACGCCCATGTGGCCCCCGACCATCGTCAATTAAAATAGTTAATTTCGACCTCGCTTGAATTAACTGTGGGTTATATTCGACCTCGTTCGAATTCACGCCCATGCGGCCATCGGCCATCATCAATTAAACAAGTTAATTTCGACCTCGCTCGAATTGACTGCGGGTTATATTCAACCTCGTTTGAATTCACGCCCATGTAGCCCCCGACCATCGTCAATTAAAATAGTTAAGTTTGACCTCACTCGAATTAACTGCGGGTTATATTCGACCTCATTCGAATTCACGCCCACGTGGCCCCAGGCCATCATCAACTAAAGGAGTTGACTTCGACCTAGCTCGAGTTGACAACAAGTTAAATTCGACCTCGCTCGAATCAACTGCGGGTTACCTTCGACCTCGTTTGAATTCACGCCCATACGACCATCGGCCATCATCAATTGAAAGAGTCGACTTCGACCTCACTTGAGTTAACGGTAAGTTAAATTCGACCTCGCTTGACTTAACTACAGGTCATATTCGACCTCATTTGAATTCACGCCCACGCGTCCCCCGTCCTTCGTTAAACAAAGTACGAACCGACCTCGCTCGAATAAACACATATTCGACCAACTGAAAGTCAGGGACTTTTGCAAAAAATTCCAAAAAAAGAAAAGAGAAAGGTTAAAGACGTACGGCAAAAAATAAATCAGTTGTTCCATTCCAAGGAAAATAAACATCTTACAAAGGGCCAAAATGGCTCCCCCACAAAAAGAAAAAGACAAAGAGAAGAACAAAAAAGAAACTAAGTACAAAAGATTCACGCTACATTATCTCCACCCGCGCCGTCAATGCTTCCCCCGCTTGGTCCAGCGGCTTCACCTCCACTGTCGCCCTCTCCATCAGCATATTCATCATCCAAAGTAAGCCCGTCTTCGGCCTCTTCATCTTCACCGGCCTCCGATGTCGCAGGGTCATAGCCGCAGTCAAGACGGGCCTCATGTGCTTTGGCACGAGCATTTTCGAAAGCGGCTTCAGGAACATTCCCCGCCGCCAGCAAACCCCTATATATATCCTGATGTGCCTCAGCGTGGATCCACATCTCGTACAAATGGCGAGGCACATCAACAGAGGCAGTCGCATGAGAGGGAGCCTGAGCCAACAGTCTCTCCCTCTCAGTCTCGAGCGCAACAAGTTTCGAGACGTCTCTCTCAAGCCCACCAATTCGCTCATCGAGTCGCGCTGCCCTTAGTGTGGCCGTTTCCATCTCAGTTGCTCGTTCAGACCTGAGGACGCGGATAGAGTCCTCCAATGCCGCGGCTTTCGCCAAAGCCGCTACTTGGGCTCTCTCAGTCTCCTCCAACTCGGTCACTTTCCTTTCCAATTCAGTCACCTTCTCCGCCAACTTGACACTTAGGTCGGCGAATCTAATGGAACTTTGTTCAAGCTCCGCTCGTAAGGGCCACCACCTTCGCCTGAAGATCGACACACTCAGCCACGACCCCCTTGCCCACCTCGAGCTCTTCTTCCTTGGCCCTAAGAAACTCCTCGAGTTCGTTGCATCTGCCATTAGACCGCACTAGGTCCTCAGCCTTCCGGTCCAACTCCTCCCTAAGGGATTGGAGATTGTCGCCTGCTCTGAGCCGCACATGCATCTCGCGGCACTTGTCACGATACCGGCGGTACTTCAAAACCATTTCCTGAAAAATGGCAGTCCATTTTTCCTCCTGACGGGCACTCTCACTCTCCAAGATAAAAGTCTGAAGAAAGAAAAGATGAAAAAGAAAGGGTCAAAAATCAGCAAAAGCGGAAGGCGCGAAACGAAGAAAACAATAAAGAACTCACCCTCAAAGCCATCCCGGTTACGCCCCGTGGCAGGTCGGTATCACTGAGCTCCTGAAGGGCCCTATTTTTGGAAGCGGAGCAAAGAGGGGCGAAGGAGGGCCCAGGATCACCGTATCCTCCAACAAGTCGCAATCCAAAGGAATTTTGATGAAGCGAGAAGAACCATCTGTTCTCACCTCGACCCGAGTGAACCCCTCCTCAAACATTCTTACGTCATCAGGATCAATATCAGAACCACATTCATAGTCGTCTATAACCACTCCCTTCGCCCTCTCACCGGTCGAAAAGGGAGCATTGGCCCGCTGCAAAGTCGATGGGTCCCTCGGGATGACCGCAACAGCCCCTCAACTCTACCCTCCTTCCAAAGAAGCTGCCTCCACGCCCGAGACATGCACCACCTCCACGCCCGAGAGGGGGACGGTCTCCACGCCCAAACCAGTACCACCGCCCTGTTCAGGTACAGCCAACACGGGATCACCTCTCGAAGGCCCCTCGTTCCCGATCACCCCGTGAGCCACTATCCCCTGCCTCTTTAACGGAGCCTCTTCGTCTTCACCCTGCGACGACTCGTCCACCAAATGAATTACTGTGGAAGCCGGAACCTCCGCCAGGGGAGCAGCATCTTGTCGGCCGAGTCCTCGCGAGGCCGGAATCTGCGAAGTAGCGGCGGCCTTGATGCACAAATTCCCTAATGGTGTAGAACTTGTGGACCTAAAGGAAGCATACTCGAATGCTATGAATGATCTCAAGGTATATTATTTTGCCTTTAGGGCAATTCCTACTATCAAAAATAGTTCAGAAGTTGGAACTCGTTTGTGAAAAAGTGTAAAGAGAAATTTTGTTGTAGAGTAGACTCTTGAGGCTGGACATCAAGTTCTAGAGCTTCTGGATTGCGCCTGCCTACCCTGATGATCCAAGATTGTACACCACTATAGTCTATAGGTGATGACTTGAAGTCCCTTTATCACGAAATTGAAGTGTTAAAAGCAGCAGGGGAATTTTCGACCATCTCCAGAGGAATATGATAAAACCTGCTACAAAGAGAGAAGAGACGAAATCTGCAAACGTTGTTCGGGCTGTCACGAAGGCATCAAAGAGCAGGCAACTTAAAATCAGGAGACTAGTCAATTCTCACCTTTCAACAGACATGAAAAAGCACATGGGTCTTATTTGACTTGAAACTTGCTTGATAAATTGACAATTCAGGATTCTTTCTTTAATTGAATGGAAAGAAAGCAGGTTTGAATGTTGCAATATTCAAGAGACAGATGTTAGAGGTAAGTGCTTGTCTTATTAGATGCAAAGTATATGTTAATACCACAAAAAAGAAAAAAGAAAAGAAAGATTGATAAGGAAGTTGAAGGCAAAACGAATCATTCTATTTTGGCGTAATGGCTTCCTGGCCACTTAAACTTGTATCGGTTTGTAAAGCCGATACATGAACTTATATTTTTTTTATTTGAACACTTTAACTTGACGGAATGAATATTAATAAACACATTTGACCATTGACCAAGCCTATGTGGAAGTGACACAACTGACATGGCTAAATTGTGTGCAAATCACGCTGCCAAGACGCGTGAATAGTTTTATTTTTATTAAAAAAATATTAGAAATAGAATAAAATATAAATAAGAAGAAAAATTCCCTTCTCTTTTCCCTCCCCTCCCACCTCTCTCATCTTCCCAAGCGAACTCCCCCATCATGTAAATTTTTTTCATTTTCTATCACTCATGTGAAGTATTGCACCGGGCTTGGAAGCATTGCACATTTGATCAATCATTCATGTGAAGTATGCAAAATCCTCCTTTACCTATTTCCCTGTTCCTTTAATGGTTTTATTCTCTTGGGGGTAAATGTTTCTTTCCTCACTAGATGGAGAACTCCCGCATTACACTAACAAAGACATCATCATGTGTGTATCGCCATAAACATGGGTCTAAAAATATAATTGTGGAACTGGTCCTTTTCAATTGAGTGGACAAATTATAATTGGTGTGCTATTGAAACATTTTTATTTATATATGCTTTACAACATATTCTGTTCTTGGATGTATTCTTCTGTTAGATTACATATGAGCATATGCTTATGTATAAACGAAGTTTAACGGTCTAATTGGAGCTTAGCACTCTCAAGAGAATTCCTTCCGTTGGGTCTCCATGTTTAACATCTAAATATAGATCCATCTTTAGTGAAATACTTTGAAATAAACGTTTGTTGGCTTTTTGGATGATTTAGGTTGGTGGAACAACAATAGATTGTTGGTGGACTATTGGCTGTGTATGGTGGAGAAAAAAGAGAAAGAGAAAGAAATTAAACTTTAAAAGATTAATTTTTTTTCTAATAATATCGGACCCACAAATCCACATGTTATATGTGACATAAAAGCATTCATGTCAGAGCGAATGACAAACACGTTCAACAGAAAGAGTTACTAGTATTCATTCTGTCAAGTTGAGAAAGAGTTATTAGTATTCATTCCGTCAAGTTGAAGTGTTCAAATGGGAAAAATACAAGTCCATGTATCGGCTTTACAAACCGATACAAGTTTAAGTGGTCATGAAGCCATTATTCATTCTTTCAAGTTGAAGTGTTCAAATGGGAAAATATAAGTTCACATATCGACTTTACAAACCGATACAAGTTTAAGTGGCCATGAAGCCATTACGCCTCCTATTTTCTCTTGCCTCATCATTTAAGCTGCATCAACCTCAAGATAGAAGAGCCATATAAATCAATTTTGAGATTTTAAAAAAAATGGCATATTGTACATTACATCATATTCCCAGTTGAAGGGAAATACCAAATACCAACTGGCTACTTGAAACAAAGAGAGTTCGGTTTTTCACCTCCACACAGAGGCAGACTTTACAGCATCTCCTCTCTATGGAACCAGAAGCGGAAATTACGTCAAATACAGCTCTAAGATAAATAGCTCCAGCGTCTTGCTCTGTGAAGTTTTCTCGCTAACAAAATTGTTAACTTCTGTTAATGCATGGGGCTTTAAAGTTTCTATTCTGCATCTTCAGTCCCCTAGAAGCTTCTGCTTTTTGGATGTGTTCATGTAAGGCCTTATGACCCACTCGGTTTGAGCTTCATCCTGATCCATCGTTCCTAGTTTTATCTACAGAAAGGAAACAAATAACTTGATCAGACACGACAGATGGAACGCTGATCAAGACTTTCAGCAAAACCAAAAGCTATCACATGATCCTAACAACATAGCACGAAAGCTGTACATTATTATGCAATATATTCAATAAAGAGACAGCACAAGCACTTGGTACTATTATCTTACATCAAATCATAAAATCAAATCGGACCTAAATTATAGAACTTTCAGAGATTAGAGGTTGATTATTATTATCTGGCACCAAATCAGAGAGTTGCGAAAAAAGAAATATCAACTGCAGAAATATTTCACCACAGGAAGAAAGCAGGGTATGGTCTTTCCTAACTTCCACCCTGCTCCACTGTATCAATTTCAGGTGCTGAGTCTTTAAGACCAAAATAATGCTGTTAGCTAATATGACAAATTTCAAAAACAAGAAAAACCACAGATTGATAAACTCAATGGAGATAAGGGTCCAATATCACTATAATCTAGTTACTTGACATCCATTATCATGATACAGATACAAGAACCTGCAGCACTTTTTTTATCATTCCGAATTTTTCTATAAGGAATATGTAGATATGAAAGATGATAACCCCCCCACCCCCCACCCCAAAAATCCAAAAAGGAAAATTGTATAGACATGTAGGTCTGCTAATAACTTAGATAAGCAATATAACACAGTTTCAGAATTATACATAAACACGGATGCAGACAAGAATGATGAATCAAGTCTCATTTGAATTATGGTTACCTGGTAAAGCCGTAGTTCAAATCGAGGACCAACCTCTTTCAGCTCAATTGATTTTGGACCTCCGTGCTTTTCATAGATGTGATGTCTGCATGTTTCAATCAAATTTAGTACAAAGCGGGGAGGAAAAGAAGTTGTATATTTGGCAAATGATCAAAACTTAACCTCCTTTTCAACTCTCCTCTCTGTCAATCAGAAAAGGCCCTTTCCCTCTAAATGCTTAGGTCTATATAAAAGGTTCTTTGACAACAGAAGGGATAGCCTAGTGGCAAGGACCCTCCACCTTTCTATTTGTTAGAATATTTCAGGCAAATCCATGTACACCACCATGACAGAAATAAACAAAGATTAACAATTTTAAGCTTGCTGGAACAAAAATGTAGAATCTAATGACTGAAACAACTAAAGGAGACATCCCTTAAAGGTTGGACTATGCAAAAGAAATAAAATGTTACCAAAAAGAAAAATGAATAGAACATTACAAACAGAAGTCAGATATATATCTACTTGTTTAAGGATAGCCAATGCCAAAGATACACTTTACAAGCTTCATTCTGCTCGTATGACACCATTAATTTTCAAGTAATTTAACTACTACGAGCAAGAATCTAACCTGAATGAAATATAGTCTGACTGGTTAGCAAATGTGATTATACGTTTCGTATCAGGCTTGGGCACTGGAAACAAATGCTTTAGGATGTTAACTGTCCTCTCACCAAGCTGCATGATCAAAATATCCCTGGTTAGCATAGAACAGTATATAAGATGCCACACTAAGAGCCCGTTTGGATGGGCTTCTTTTAAGTGACTTTTAAGCCAAAATAGCTTTTAGGTAAGTTAGAAATTCTAGCTTTTGGCTTTTGGCTTGTTTTTGTCATTTTAGCTTACAAACAAGTGCTTAAAAGTACTTTTTTATTCTATCCAAACACTACAAAATGGCTTAAAAGCACTTAAAATAAGCCAATCCTAACGGGCTCTAAGAATACAAAGACTCCAGATTTTCATATATAATTAAAACTTCTAGGATTGATTGTTTGCAGATATAAGCAAACAAATTAAAAACTCTAGATGTCAATATGTCACCAACTGGGAGCCACTGAGAAGCTATAAGCTTTGATATGGAAATAACATAGAATTCTTGTTTCTTTTGGTAATATGTCTAGCAAGTCCGTCGGAAATGCATGAAAAAAATGATCGGTTTTACACTTCATCAAAAAAAGGATGTTAGGTATAACCTTTGTTGAAAATTTGTCAAAAATCAGATGTGGGTATGCCTCAGGCATGGTTCCAATAGATTTTTTGTCCTTTATGTCATGCCTCGTGACCTGCATTAAAATGGTTAAATGAGGACATCTGCAACTCTTCACAGCCAGCAGAGGACTTCTGGAACTATATAAGGTAAGAATAAGACCACTTACCACATTGAGCAATCCAAAGTAAGCAGTTGGACCAAATGGCAGATGGCTAATGATAATACCATCAGGCACACCACGATGCTCATGCACCAAAATTACATCTGTAAAATCATGAGCTCGGCAGGTTTCAATTATTTCTGATATAACCTGAAAAAAGGGGAAAAAAGAGACTAAAATGAAAACACATAATAAGTGTATAAAACAAGACTAGATACTTATGCAAGTACATAAAAGTAACTAAATGCTTAAGCCAAATCATTTTCCCAGTTGAAAAAAGAAACGTCCAGAAGACAAAGAGTCACAGCAATTTCTTCACGAAAAAAAATATACGTGACATCCATTGCCATGTGCTCTCTTCTTTTTATATTCTATAAATAAGTGCGACTGAAATATGTCCTTGCCCTAGTGAAGAAAAATACGGACCACTGCAAATTTTATGAAGCAAAGACACAAAGCTGATACAGGTTACTTCAATTCCTTACCTTCCCTTTTCATATAAGAATGGAGTAGCAACAACAACAACATACCCAGTAAAATCCCACTAGTGGGGTCTGGGGAGAGTAGAGTGTACGCAGACCTTACCCCTAACCCGGAAGGGTAGAGAGGCTGTTTCCGGGAGACCCTCGGCTCAACAGAAGAGACAATAATACCAGGAAAAAAAATAAAAGAAAAGGTTAGTAACAACAAAGAAGCCAGTACGGTACGGTAATAACAGCATCGTAAGAGACAACAAATAAGTGAAAGGGCAATAACACAAAACTATGCAAAACAACAAAATAATGTGAACACCACATAGACCACTAACAGACCTAAACAAAACTCTATCAGACTACCCGGTACAAAGAGGGAAAAACTCTCGACTACCCCATGTCCTACAACCCTAATGCTCGACCTCCACACGTTCCTATCAAGAGCCATGTCCTCGGAAATCTGAAGTCGCGCCATGCCCTACCTGATCACCTCGCCTCAATACCTCTTAGGCCGCCCTCTACCTCTTCTCGTACCTGCCAAACCCAACCGCTCGCACCTCCTAACCAGGGCATCTATGGCTCATCTCCGCACGTGCCCGAACTACCTAAGCCTCGCTTCCCGCATCTTGTTGTCCATGGGAGCAACCCACACCCTCTCCCAAATATTTTCATTCCTTACCTTATCCAGTTTAGTATGCCTGCACATCCATCTCAACATCCTCATTTCGGCTAATCTCATCTTCTGGATATGTGAAATCACTGGCCAACACTCAACCCCATACAACATAGCCGGTCTAACTACCGCTCTGTAAAACTCACCTTTGAGTTTCGGTGGCACCTTCTTGTCACACAAGACTCCAGACGCTAACCGCCATTTCATCCACCCCACCCCAATACGACGCGTGACATCCTCATCGATCTCCCCATCTCCCTGGATGATTGACCCTAAGTACTTGAAACTCTCTCTTGGGGATGACTTGTGAGTCGAGCCTCACTGCCATGTCCGCTTCCCCCGTCACACTGCTGAATTTACACTCCAGATATTCCGTCTTAGTTCTACTCAACTTGAAACCTTTGGATTCCAGGCCTGCCTCCAAACCTCCAGTCTCTCATTAACGCTACCTCGCGTCTCATCAATCAGAACTATATCATCAGCGAACAACATACACCATGGCACCTTCCCTTGAATATTGTGTTAGGCCGTCCATCGCCAGAGCAAATAAGAACGGGCTAAGCGCAGATCCTTGGTATAACCCCATAACCACCGGAAAAAGCTCTGAGTCACCTCCCGCAGTCCTGACCCGAGTCTTAGCTCAATCATACATATCCTTTATCGAGCTAATGTACGCTACCGACACCCCTTTCACCTCCACACATATCCGAAGAACGTACCTACGGACCTTATCGTACGCCTTCTCTAGGTCAATAAACACCACGTGCAAATCCCTCTTCCTATCCCTACTGTTCCACCAACCTCCTGATAAGGTGGATAGCTTCTGTAGTAGAACGTCCCGGCATGAACCCGAACTGGTTTTCAGAAATAGACACCGCCTTCCTTACCCTCCCTTCCACCACTCTCTCTCAAACTTTCATGGTATGACTATTAGAAATAAAACAACATAAAAAAGATATTGTCTTCAAGAGACATAGAGAGAGCTGCCCAGCTGCCTATACTATTGGCTTGTCCCAATACTTAACCAAAGTGCCAAACCTTGTGAATTTTGTTTGTGATCAGTAAAACCTTGTAAAATAAACATGCGAATTGTAAAGTGTTCTCCAAAATGCCCCATCTTCTGCCAAGTATAACAGGAGATTGGCATATAAGAAAACAAAGAGAGAGAGTGAGAAAGACAGGATCATCATTGTTCAAACTAGTATGTAGGAGAATCTGATCCAATTTCTTCCCTTTTATCTTGATGTTCCTTTATTTTTAGATAACAGGGGTATCCCACTTGGTTGTGTGCACCTCAACTAATCCACTAGATGAGTCGAATGAGTCGACTAGTCCATCAATGGAAATTCGATAGAAAACTCAAGTGAGGGATGTCACAATCCATTGAATAAGATCGGCTCAAGGTGATGCCTAACTCTATCCACCAAGGCTTGCTTGCAAATGGGAAGAAATCACATAAGGTATTTGCTCTGATGGGATTTGAACCTTGATCTCCCATGTCCATTCCTTACTGCTAGGCCACACCCCTTGGGTGCTGATCTTCCCTATTTTGTGCTCAGTAGAACAACGGACTGACATGGAAATGGGAAGTAAAACAAGGTACAGAAGATCAATCTCAAACTGTAACATTCAAGATTCTGATTTGTTTTCTTCCCACCAAAGAGGAAGGATTAGATTAACAGGTTTCTCAAAAATCGTAGTGATATTACATCTTATTGTAAGATATAATCATATTCCCAAGTCCCAACCACATAAAGAGCCAAGTTCCAAGATTGAACTAGTATGCGATAGTGCAAAAAACAATTAGCTTTCTTAAATACACATTATCACTAACTAAATCTTCCCAAGTACAATGGAATTAAGTTTAAAGAAGGTCAAGTTCCAAGATGGAAAAGCGTCCAGTAAAGATTATTAAGCCGACTAAACCCCAGCATTAGGTTGAACATGTCCATACATATACAAATATGTACATATACAAATAAGTCTAAATTGTAATTTACACTAAAGGAACACCTCGTCCTATTCTTAGAGACAAATCAGTTCCAACTTCCAATTCTAAATGTTATGAAACTCTTAAGCTATAATGCTCCAAAAGCCATCACTAGTTAACTCATAATGCATTAAAGCATCAAACAAGAATAGACTTCACAATAGTAAACCAACCTGACCACCACGATTCATCCGCTGAGCATTAGGGAACACAATTTTTAATTCCTGCCTCCATACAACAACAGGGAAAAAAATAAAGAAAAGGACAACAAGAGAAATTATTAACAAAACTATATTTCTCAAATAAATGACTTATAAAACAAAGAGGTGGGGGGTCGGGGGGGGTTAGGGGACTAGGTTTAGATAGGTACACCAACCTTGACAAACTGAGTAAGAGGAGCACTAGGATTTCTTGAAGTGGTAAGCAAAATTTTGGGATCTTTTTCAGTTGCATTAGCATATTCATCATCAATAGTTGATCGAGGTACTGCATCAACATCATTAAAAAGGATAAAGGAACTAGTCCTAGCAAATACATAGCACGTACAACTCAACAAGTAATGTAATTGGAAACCACCTCATATCCATCTGGAACACTAATTTCAAAAAAACAAAGAGAAAGAAGGAGAGAGCAAGAGAGCGAGAGCATGACAAAAAATACAGCATTAAAGGAACAATAACCATAAAGGTTATAGGTTCCAATAGAAACTTCCATTCAGGGTCTGGGCCCTACAACAAATCCTAAAACATCTCTTGTTTTACTTTTTCTTTTTTCTTTTTTTATATGGTTGATAAATCAAAATTGAGAACATGGAACTTCTCCTTTCTTCCATAAGGTCCACATAACCACGGCGGACGACAGCAAACAGCATGTATCTATGTTCACAAGGGACATTAAGTCGTACCCTAGGAAGACACCACCCATTGAATGCCAAAACAACCAAAAAGTCCTGGCAACTTGGCAATGAAGCAGAATGAACTATAGATAATTTTAGCCAAAAGGCGGAAAATAAGTCTGATACTACAAGCTGAAGAAAAAGGTGAGAAATGATCATCCACCACAGGACCGGAGAATATGATTATGAAACATGAGATCCATCAAAGTGAGGAACAATAGGCAAAGGGTGTGGAGCAGAATATAGCGAAAGATGAAGAAAGAGCCATAGCAGGAATCAACTGGGTTCAAGAAAGGAAAAGGATCACAATATTGAATTTCTTTAACCACACAAGGTGCAGCTGTTAAGGAGATAGTTCATGTTTAATGTTTCCACAATTCCTTGGCTCTTCCCTGGCCTTGTGGTTTAGGATAACAATGACGTTAGGGAGCACTTTTCAGTAAGCCGAGACATTCAAAGCACAAAGTGTAAAAGGCAAATCATATCAAATATCTAGTGCATTTCACGGCAGATCTACGCTCTATAAAGGAGAACTATGCCGAAATTTACATAGGTTCTCTATGATGGAGATTTGATTTTCATAGAACAACAACAACATACCCAATATTATCCTACACTGTGAGGTCTGGGGAGGGTAGTGTGTACCTAGACTTTAACCCTACCTTGTGAGGATAGAGATGTTGTTTCCAATAGACCATCGGCTCAGGAGAGTATAAGTACCACATTATGAAAATATAGGCAAGAAGGGACAGTACCAAAAAGCCATATAAAAGCAGAATAAAACAACAAGACAGTAAGGTGATCAACAATGAAAGAAAACAACAGTTAGTATTAAAACCTACTACCAACAAAAAGCGAGATTGCCTGTCAATACTACTGTTATGAACACTCTAAACTACCTACTCTATTACCCTAATCCTCGACCTACATACCTTACTATCAAGGGTCATGTCCTCGGTCAGCTGAAGCTGCGTCATGTCTTGCCTAATCACCTCTCCCCACCTCCACAGGCGGATCCAGGATTTCAACTCTATCAGTTCAACTTTTAAGATTTTTAACATTGAACCTATTATATTTTCAAAGTTAAGGGTTCTATCCATTATTTTTGCAATTTTTAATGAATTTTACAAAAAAAAATCTGCTCCGCGTCGAAAGTTATGGATTCGATTGAACCCGCATCTGCCACATTGCATCTGCCCCTGCCTACCTTTTCTTTGGCCTACCTCTACCTCTCCGTAGGCCCTCCAATGTCAACCTCTCACGCCTTCTTACCGGGGCGTCTTGTGCTCCTCCTCCTCACATGACCAAACCTCATATGTCGCGCTTCCCGCATCTTGTCCTCAATAGAGGCCACACCCACCTTATCGCGAATAACCTCATTTTTTATCCTATGTAACCTGTTGTGCCCGCACATTCATCTCAACATCCTCATCTTTGCTACCTTCATCTTCTGGACATGAGCAATCTTGACTGGCCAACACTCAGCCCCATACAAAATCGTTGGTCTGACCACCACCACTCTGTAGAACTTACCTTTAAGTTTTGGTGGCACCTTGTTGTCACACAAAACACCGAAAGCGAGTCTCCATTTCATCCATCCCGCCCCAATAAGATGTGCGACATCTTCGTCAATCTCCCCATCCCCTGAATTCCCCTTCCCTTCCCCTCCTAGAGTCTCACCGTTAAACTTACACTCCAAGTATAGGTACCCTAATATTTTCACATAGCGTACTCTAATATTTTGACCTGCTGATACTAAGACAAATTATAGGTAGAAGTAAAAGTGAATAAGGCATGTCATCCCATTTCTCATGTATTTCCAGAATCTAATAATTTCTAGCTTATTTTATGTTTCATAGCCTTCCATCATCTTTTATACCACACCTCATTGCTTCTCTCTTACCTTCTCTTTCATACTCTACAACTATAAAAATATAATATCAAATATGAAGACCAAATAAATTCCTCTTCTTGGCATTCAGTTAAACAGACCAAATGTTCAACAATTTATAATCAACAAAGAACTATTTCTCCAAGCCTAATAGATGTCATAAAAATGCATAAAGTGGATGATGTTTGAGGCGTTTTATTGACACTACTAGGATTTGAACCCTGATCTCCCATGATTTATTCCAGCTTCACTGTCCATTAAGTCACACTCTTGGTGTTAATACTCGCCAAAAAGCCATTTTTTGGCCTTCAAGTTATTTATACCAATCATTTTAAACAAATTCCAGTAACCACTTTCATTCCCAATTCAATCAAGTATACCAAAAAACCAAGACAGGTAGCAGGATCCTTAATCAGCCCTCTAAACTATAAAAAAACATGCAAACGAAACATGGGCAAAAGCAAAAGGGAAATTGACATACCAGCAGTATTTTCATCTTCAAGGTCGATTTCTTTGCGAAGAGCAGCCTCTTCATTCCTGAGCTCAGTTGGAATGGGTTTTCCCTCTGAAAATCGTTAATAAAGAAGGTTAAGAAAAAGAATTATATACAGTTCAAAATTTTCTCGTTTATGCAGTGTGAAACCTAACCTTCCAAAGCCTCTTTGATTTTGCGTTTCTTCTCATAGAGCAAACGCTCTTTCCCTTCTAAGCTTTTCCTGTAAAGATACTCTCTTCGCAACCTAATGTTCCTTCTATGCATGGCGTCCAAGTCGTTTAAGAGATTTTCTATGGTAGTAGGGTTTAAGAGATTTTCTGGGAAGAAGAAAGGAGGGTTTTTCTGAGACGTGCAATGGGTTTGTATAATGGGCTTCGGTTTTGAACTTTCAATTATTTGGACCCATGTTGAACCCAACTTGCAGATGGACCTTAGTTGGATTGGCCTTCCCAATATATAAGCTGGGCCAAGTTATTGGGCCTATTCTATTAGCAAACCCTACTATACTAGCCTATTCTATACTAGTCACAAGGTACGAGCATTGCACGTATACTAGGGGTGTTTATCGGGCAAATAACTACGCTTATCGGTTTGGCTTATCGATTATCGGATTATAAATATAGTAATTCACTAGCCATGCAATAAGATAACGGGCGGATTGGTATCAGATTAACGATTATCGGGCAGTTTATCGGCTACACCAAATAGAAATTTTAGAACAATCTATACGAACGGGCATTGAACAATCAATATCATTAGCATTGTCGTCCACAAAGGTTATATTATGGCCCAGAGAGAAATTCAATTCATGTTCACTCATAATTCATGAGAAGCCACAGACAATACTATCATTCTTAGTACAACTACTTATGCAACAACAGAGTAACAAGTTTATATACGTAGGGATTAAAGTGTAAATATAAAAATTCTTAAGGGGTTAACGGTTTACACGATAAGAAAATTGAGTAATCCGCCCCCAAACAGTTAAGTTGTTAATTATAAAATCTCAATCTGTTCACCATCCATTACTCCGTAATCCAATACGATAAGCCAATAAGCCATCGGTTTGGTTTGGGTAACGGATTCGGTTTGGCTTTAAACAGACCTAACGTGTACCCCATATCAATGAGTAATATTTAAAAATAAAATACGTAAATAATATTATTAAATAATGTATTGAATTTATAAATGAATATTTAAGAATATAATTTTTGAAATGATGAAAATTAATCTTATTTAGCTAGATAATTAATCAATAAAGAAAAAAAATTGAAGTATAATTATATAATTTTTTATTGTGATTAAACCGTACCACCAATCCCAACCTTTCCTTTCTGAAAGTTTCTTTCATCATCATTTAAAATATATCATGATTTAATTTATTAATTAATGTATGAAAGTAGAATATTGAAATCTTAATAATCTATTGATTAATTAGAAAATTTAGACAAGGTTAAGATTATAGTTTAAAAGGGCATGAGATAAAATTTAAGGTTTGTCACTTTTTCTACCAATTTAGTTGTTTGTTGGTTTAGATATCTCTCTATATCTATATCTATCTCTATCTATCTATACTATACTATATTAAAAACATGAAGGTTCTTAGCGAAATATCGTTCGCTTTTTTTATCCTTTAAAAATAACTTTCACATTGGACAAAATAGTAATTCAAATTATTTTCATAATATTTAGCACTTAGTCCTTATTTAAATTATGTATGAATTCCTAATATTTAGGAGTTAAAAAAACATATTTTACCTTATTTAAAGTATTTATATAACAGTGATCATTCGATATTAAGTTCTTAATATGTAGCATCTTAACATCAACTAAAAATTTATTAATTAAAAGCTTTAATAAACTCACCTAACACATGCACGTTCAATGGTGGTAAGAAATACAAGGAACATCATGGAAACCATTTGGGCTACTTGATTTTTCTTTTACTTTAAATTTAAATAAAATTACCTTGAATGAATTATTTGTTTATTTTAGCAACGTCACATAATTGTCATCTTTTTCATGTTGCAGCTCAATAAAAAAAAATTGGGATGTGCTAATATTAAGAATTTGAATCAACAAAAATCTAATGAGTTACTATAATAATAACTTTAAAAAAATTAAGCCGTTGAATTAATTATTAGCAAGAAAATATAATCCAATTATTTTTCAAATGCATCACCTAAGTTAAATTATTTTTTTGGTTGACAAACTCTTTGGTATATAAATTTGCTTCCACAAGATCAAGAAAATTGGCGGTGAAAAAAAATCAGAGGAATATCACGTATCACATAGCATTAAGAGTAAAGTTAATTAAAATGCAAACATAAATAATAAGAATAAAATAGTAGACCAAAATGTATTGTAAATAAATTATCATTAATTATTATTATTAATATTATTATTATTATTATTATTATTATTATTATTATTATTATTATTATTATTTTGCATTCATTTCAACGAATAACGTATCCTTACTTTTATTTATAAAGCTGGCTAAATGAAATTAATATTTACTCTTACACTTATAATTTAAGTTTTATTTTATAACTCAAATATATTATTTTAAAAAATTCATGTGAAATTTAAAAATTATTTACCTATTGATACGGGGACACACGCAAAGTGCGTTCCATAAGAAAATAAAGTTATACTGGATAAAATAATTATTTAATTATTGTACTAATATATTAAGAAATTTTTTTAATTATTTTTTTAATACTTAGAAATAATCATTTAATTATTTAATATTTACCAATTAAAATCAACTAAAAATCTAAACTTTTACTTATTAATTTTTTTTCTTATTTGAACTATATCATAATATTTCGGAAATTAAAATCAATTAAAACTCTTCTAAGAACTTAGTTAAAATTTAGGCAAACTTCGAGCTTCGTCGTTTTCCTTTTCTTAAAAAAAAAATGCTCTTGCTCACCAACTAATAACCTCAAATCTTTTTCGCACTGGTAAAGTTTCAAAAAATTTACTAAGTATCTTTATAAAGAGTATTACTTTGTCATACTCATAATATTCTTAGTTTTATGGCTTGCTACCAAGAATTTATGAGATTTTATTGCCACAAATCTTGATTTATTCAGTTTGGTACAAACAAAATTCCAATCAAAATATGTATTTCTAGTCAAGTTCATATTTTAGTTTTAAAAAACAAAACAAACATTTTTGTGTTACAAATATTTATTTGGATGGTCATTAATGAAAATTTTCTAATCATACTGTAAGCATTTAAAATCTATCGAATCAAAATCGATAAACTAATTTGGACTATATTTTAAATTCAAGATATATTTGTCCTAACAAATATTATGGGCTAATATAATTGAATTAATTGTATAATACAATATATATGGATTTAATAAAAAAGTCTTAATCCATTGGGCTAGCCCATTTAATTGGGCTAACGTGACGAGCCCACTTCATTAAGCCCAAGATGTTATCTTTCTAGATGCCCAATTTGGTACCACGTGTCAAATGACGTTGCACGCCAAGTCAAACAGAAGAGCCAATGGGGTTGTGCCACTTGTCAAAGCGAAAAGGCATGCCAAGTCAAATTAAAGGGCTAATAAAACTGCGCTACTTGTGCAAGTGACATGTTCTGGCCAATCAAATGCGGTCTTGCCACACTTCAATTTGATTAGTCGGAAAGAGTTTGTTCTTATCATAACTCTTCCCTCCCACAACTATAAGTAGAAGTATTCATAACCTAGAAAAGACACCATAAGTTATAACAAGAAGCAAGTTCAAGCTCAATAACGAAGAGTAAATCAAGGTTCAAGGAGTACGAGTTCAAATCAATGTTCGTGCTAGTTGAATTCAAGATCATCGTTTGTGGCAACAACTACATATTCAAAATAAAGCTCAAAGGACCTTGAATTTATTTACTATTGGAAAGAAGAATCAAATGATTCATAGAGACAGTACACTCATATTATTTGAAATCAAATATTATGATTGCTGCAATATTTTTTAGTCTCGATTATTTTCTTGACATAATTTTAATGTCTACAAATTTTGGTACGCCCGGTGGGACAATCTCTACCTCTCATCTCAACTTTTCAATCACCAAAGTTTAAGAACATTGAAATGGATTCAAAGAAAATCAACCCCAGATCAACTTCCACCAAGGTTGCTAATAACAGGTTCTACACTGATGTAGAAAACATCCTCGATGTTACCTTTGGAAGAATTTGGACCAACTACAAGAAGAAAGGCAAGATCTTTAGGATAACAAGCACTCTAAGTGTCATCCGCATCAACCCTTGTATTCGGATCTTCATCCTCAAAAGGAGCAAGATATTCCACAAATACACCCGAAGGAGGAAGCGATGTTGCTGAAAAGATTAAGAAAACTCTTGTTATGCCTGACCTCTTCGGATACAAGAACTCTGTCGTGAAAGAAGATGATGATGCTTCAAGTGATGGATACTCTCCACTTACACCGCATAGCGTCAGTCAATCAAGGATCAATCCGTGTGACAATCCATGCTACTCTCCATCGTCCACAACAATCATGCACGCCATGGTGACAAACACTTCATCTGTGGAGGAGTAGTTGGCAAACTTGACGAAAGCAATCGCTGGCTTGACAAGTTCATGCAAAATCAAGATGCTAGGATTGACAAGTTAACAGACAGGGTGGGAATCTTAATGGAAGAAGAATCCATCCATGCACCTGGCAACCTCCCAAAGGTTCCAGAGAGTAATTCTCCCCCAAGACAAGTTGCATCCGCTAAGGCTATCCCTGTCTCATCCGAAGGGATGATTCCAATCGATCAACTGAACTATTTCATTAAAGGAACTATTAAAAATAAGTATGAAGTTGCTGCCAAGTCCTCTCTTACATACGCAAAGTCGTATACTACAAGGATCGATATGTTAAAGATGTCGGTCGGCTATCAACCTCCAAAGTTACAACAGTTTGATGGTAAAGGTAATCCAAAACAACTTATTTTTGAGGTTTTGAATTATCACCTTATTTTTTGACTCTGCTTGACCTTTAGCACTTGGGTGGTAAGGGGAATATGTGAACCTTTTAATCTTCAATCCATCTAGGAATTTTGTAATCTTAGAACCTATAAATTTAGGATCATTTCCACAAGAAATTTCTTTCGGTACTCCAAACAGGAAAATGATATGATCCCAAATGAAATCAATCACTTCTCGATCTCTAATCTACTTAAAGCAGCATCTTCAATCCACTTAGTGATATAATCAGTCAAAACTAAAAGATTTACCTGCCAGGTCCCTTAAGGAAAAGGACTGATCATATCCATCCGCCATTTCATGAATGTCCACGGTAACACTACTGAATGCAAAAGCTCCGCCGGCTGATGCACCAATTAAGCATGACGTTCACACTTATCATATTTTTGTACAAACGCCTTTGCATCTTATTCCATCTGAGGCCAATAGCCGCCGACCCTCATTAATTTTAGCCCTAATAAATTCGCACCAGAGTGATTTTCAAAAACTCCTTCGCGAACTTCTCCCATCACATAATCAACCTTTAATGTTCCTAACCACCGAGCCAACAGACCTTATAAAGACCTTCAGTACAATTGTCCATCAACAAGACAATATCGGGTAGCTTTTGTTCGTAATGCTTGGGAGGTTGTAGATTCTTCAGGAAGTTTTATGTGCCTTAAATATTCTATAAACTTGTTTCTCTAATCCCATGTTGTGTTGGTTGAGTTAACTTCACAATAGCCATCCATATTTAATGGATGACTGGACAAATACCTCTTCAAATCTTTCAACGTTTGTTGGCATTCTGGAGTCCACGAGAAGTCATTCTTCTTATTCAATAGTGAAGAAAACAGTATAATTTCTCTGATGACCTCAGTATGAATCTGCGTTGCCGACATGCCGGTTAACCTTTGCACCTCTTTTACATATTTTTATTGGTCAGTGATATCTTCTATGACCATAATCTTGCCAGAATTTACTTCAATTCCTCTTTGAGAAACCAAGAACCCAAGAAATCTCCCAAATCCTCTACACTGAGAGACATAACCAGTATGTCACCAATATAAACTTCCATGGTCTTACCAGTTTGACGCTCAAACATCTTATTAATGAGTCTATGATAAGTGGCTTCGGTATTTTTAAGACCAAAAGGCATCACATTATAGAAATATGTGCCAAACTTTATGATAAATGAGATTTTTTATTGATCCTCTTATTGTATCCTAATTTGATTATACCGGAGTATGCATCAAGAAAAGTCATCAACTCATGCCCAACCGTAGCATCGATCATTTGGTTGATGTTTGGTAATGGAAAAGAATCCTTAGGGCAAGCCTTTTTTAGATCGTTATAGTATATACACATTCTAAACTTATTATTCTTTTTGGGTACAACTACTATGTTAGCTAACCAATATGGATAACTTACTTCATGAATTGAACATATATTTAGTAACCTGGTTACCTCTTTTTTTACAAACCTGTTCCTCGGCTATCGAAAGTTTTTCTAATTTATCAGACGAAAATTAGGGTCCAAACTTAACTTATGGACAACCAGTTCTCGTGGAATACATGTAATGTATGAATGAGACCATGCAAAACAATCAATGTTAGTTTAAGAAATTCAATATTTCTAAGCCCGAGTTCTAGGATCAACCCTGTTCCCAAGTAAACCTTCATTTCCGAATTTTTCTCGAACAAAGCGATTTGTTCAAGATCTTTTGTGGTTGAATTTGTTGCATCCGCTTCTTCCGATACCTGTAATGATCTAGGCACCTGGTAAATATCTGATGTTTCTTCCTCTACATCATCCTTTACCAGTACTGGAGTAGTTGTTGACACCGGTTCCTGTAGTTGTTATTTGCTGATTCCTTCTGCCTTGCTAGATAAGGTGACTGCATTCATTTTCCTTGCAGCAGGTTGATCACCCTAATTTGCTTGATCCCATACGGTGTAGGGAACTTCAACAATTGATGATAAATTGATTTCATAGCCTTCATTTTGTGGATCCATGGCCTACCAAGAATCACGTGTAGCACATATCGCCATCTAGAACTTCATACAAGGTGGATTTCGTCAGCCCCTTGGCATAGGTAGGCAACACGATCTCTTCTCGAGTCGTTATACTTGTTAAGTTGAACCCAACCAGAATCTTTGTCGTCAGAACTATATTTCCGATTAGCTTTCCTTGATCCAAAACCCTCAAATGATGATATTGGCTGAACTACCTGGATAAACCAACATGTGTTAAATTTTAAAATCTAAAATATTTAGAGCTATTACCAGAGCATCATTGTGCGGTAAAATAAGGCCATTCACATCTTCCTCCGTGAAGGTGATTTCATCAACTTCTCATGCTTCTTACATTTTCTTGCCATGGGTGACTGATATCTTCGTCTTATTCACTATCAAAAATGCCATCCCATTTACTTCAACCCTACCAAAAAATATGTTTATTGTTAAACGGGGTGACACTATTGTTGGTTTTGCCGGTTTTGTTGCATCTCGACTCCTCCGTAGTTGTTCTTATCCCGATCACTTAAAAATTCTCTTAGGTGACCATTTTTCAACATCATTACAATCTCTTCACGAAGGTGTCGATAGTCAGTCCTATGACCATGTGTCCCGAGGAATTCACACCACAAATTAGGATCCCTTTGACTGGGATCTGATCGAATTGATTTCGGGAACCTTGCCTCCTTGATATTTCTCATAGCTGAAACCAACTCTACCAAACTGATGTTAAAGTTGTAATTCGGTTACTGGGGATATCCTGAATCCAGAGACCCCAGCGGTTCTTTATCCTGCAAAGTTCTATAACTTCGACTGTGATCTTTCCTTTTATTCGGTCCGAATCTTTCCGATGAATGAAGACTTTTAGCTCCACGCCTATCAGATCTTTTATTTGATAAATAAGGTTGGAAACAAATCGTGGATGATCTCTGGTCTTCTTCATAATCATTTTTGAACTTTACTTGACTCTGTCGCGATTACAACACTTGGATGACACCGAAGAACTCAACTGATCATCTTCAATTCAAATTTTGATTCATAAAGATTATGGACATCATCCCATGTGGTTGCCTGTAATTCCAACAAGATCTCTTTTAACTTGCTCAAGGCATCGGAGCTTAAAGGATTGACGCCTTGGTGAATGCCTTTGCTGCCCATTCATTCGGTTCTACCTGCAACAATATCCTCTCCTTTTTGGAACCGAATCATGAATTCTTGCAGCAATTCAGATTCTCCTTGAGCGATTCTGAATAAATCTGCCTTTCTGGCTTGGACTTTCATTTCCCCAGCATGCGCTTTGATGAAAGAATCTGCAAGTATTTCAAAAGAATTAATTTAATGTTCAAGTAAAAGAGAAAATCACGTTAAAGCTCCCTTCGTTAGGGTTTCACCAAATTTTTTTAGCAAAACATATTAGATCTCATGCGGAGCCAATCATTTCCCTTTACAGCTGTAGTGTAAGTTGTGATGTGCTCCTATGGATCTGAAGTTCCATCATATTTTGAAACATCCAGCAACTTGAGCCTCTTTGGAATCAACTCCGATGTCGCACTCATTTGAACGACAATTGAGTATAATTCTTTAAATCGGGCCTTTTAATACTGGAGGTGCCCTCGGGATCTTATCCATTAGAGCATGGAATTCTTTAGAGTTTTGATCCATCCGATTATTCATTTCCCACATGAACCTCATGAGTTGGTTTTAAAAGGATCATATGCGTTGTTATCTTTCCCGCGTCCACTTCCTACACCATCTGCTTGATTATAAATAAATTTGAACTCCTACCTTGAAGCGATGTTACCGGTTCTTTGCGTTGTCTGATTTGCAAGAACGCTGGGTGGGGCTCAAACTCCTCCCTTGCAATTATTTGAGGCAACAAATAGCACTTGTTGGAGCTCAGTTATTATCTGGTCCTGTCTTGAGAGATTATTCATGATTTTCCTTTGATGTGCTCTCAAAAATTTTATCGTCTCGACAACGGGTTTCATCATCCATATCCTCAGGGGTATGGATCCTCGCACGCCAAGTAGTTCGTTCTTCCCGGAGCGGAGTCGTCTCATTTTCATCAATGCGAGTTTCACCGGTCGAATCATCCTATTGATCTCCACCACAAAATTTTTTCGCGTGCTGATTATTCGTCCCAATATTGAGTGAGTTACTGAAATCATTAGGCGCGATATCTTTTTTTGCTTTACTAAAGAAACGCGTCAAAATAACTTAGTAAAAGATGAATAGATCAAAGTAATACCTTAATTTTCTTTACCCCACGATGGGCGTCAAATTGTTTACCGGTAAAACGGTACACTAAATTTGTAATGTGGTTTATAGATGCCTGAATTAAATTGATCCACAAATATAAGTAATGAAGAGCAAAAGTAAATAAATTAAGAACAATAGAAAAAAAGGCGAGCCTGAGCCTTGAATTAAACTTCTTCAGAAGCAAAAATAATATCAAGAACAAAGGGCTTAACAAGATGACGTTAACAGAAAGTAATATTAGCCTTTTTTCGTATAAGTATTTCGTATCCTTCCACGAATACAAATTTCTTTATTTATAGCTAAATTAGGGGAGACAATCCCCAAATCAAGCTCTTCTTTAAAGTGAATAAATACCCTTGTGCGTAATGGTTGAGTGTAAATAGTAACATTCTCCTGTAACGGCCGCTCCCTTAATATCGCTTTATTTAATCAGTATCTTGCTTTCAAATTCTTCTCTCTGGTCTTGATGACATCGGGACTTATGCAACACTTACCACATACTTAAAAATTCGGTGACAGTTAATTGTTGACTCATCCCCTGCGTGCCTTTATTGTCACGTATTCACTTAGCGAACATTCACATATCATCTGCTAAATTTACCCTGTACAGTTTGTTATTTTATTTAATTGAAGGTTGGATGTTTAATGCACCGAAATGATCCAAATAAAAAAGGTTTATGCAATTATGTTTTCCATTGGTCCCAGTTTAATTCTAAAATCACACGTGTTTGCTTCCTTTTTCACCACATAGATATATTTCCTTGTGTATGAGGGAGGAAGAAAGTGTTCTACATGTTCACATATCTTTCTAGTAGTTATTGCAATTAAGAGGAAAATAGCCTAGAAAAAGGTGAGGCTTTAAAGACACAAAAAAGGTGCTTTAGATGAAAGTTCACTGAGACGAAAAGGTTAAAGTTAAACATCAGTCTTAAAGTAGTGGAAAAAGCTAACAACTTTCTTAAGTGTTAAAAGGGCTGTCCACTTTCTGCATTAATACTTTAGAGTTTCATTATTAATTATAGTTCGTGCATGGTGGAGGATCTTTTTTTACTTCCTTCCTTGGTTAGCTTCATTTTTCCTCCTTTTGAGCGAAAAATGAAGGTTCGTGATACTCTCTCACATGTCAAATAAAAAGAAGGGAAAAGGGCAAAACTTGCCCCTCAATTATGGGATATAGAGAATCTTTTTTGTTGCTATTAAATATATTACTCCATCCGGTTTAAAATAAGTGATTTTTTGAATATTTTTACACATATTAAGAAATCCATCTTTTAACATTAGTTAACAATGAAATTGATCATATTAACCTTTGCTATCTCACATAAACACTCCTAACACATACTCCAACACTATTTACTCCAAGGGCAATGTAGGAAAAAAAAATTAATTCATTCTTGAAATTCGGAAAAATCACTTATTTTGGACCACAAAAAAATACCAAAAAATCACTTATTTTAAACCGGAGAAAGTATTATTATTAGTGGACTGGTTTAGATTTGTCCCTCTTTTCAAATATACCCTTGTCATGAGTGGACTAGCTCATATTTGCCCCTTAAAACTAACAAAATTCGATTTTTTTCGATCAATTTTATTTTAGGGTAAAAAATTTATTTTAGTTTTATTTTAAAATACCAAGAGGAAGAAAATAAAAAGAAAAAGAAAAAGAGCATTCAACTTTTTTTCCCCTTTAGACATGTACATCAAAAGCAGAAAGTTATAAAACATTCAGTTTGCTCAAAGAATAACTAATAAGTTTTCTCAGTTTCAAGTTATGCATATGTGAAGACCAGTACTCTTTTATTTACGCAACTGCAATATATGCATAAATTTAGCTTAAAATAATAAAATTAATATTTTATAAATTTTGCTCTTACTAGCATGACAACAATCATAATTTCTTCAGCAAGATGAAAACGTGTAGTTAAGTGTACATAATAACTCTCTGCAATTTCTCTATTTACTTTTAGTTATTTCTCACTGATATTTGTTTGTGTTTTTGAAAATTATTTATTTTCCCATAAAAAATAATTGATTATATAGAATTGATGTGCTGCCTAATTGTTTGTATAGGTCAAAATCGAGCTTGCCTTCCGTATGACTAATCGAGACTGGAACATGATAGGCCAAGGTTCAATCTCGTGTTATATTGAGCCATGGTGCGAAGTCGAGCAAGACCAAGGGAAGTTTACCTAATCAAGTAACGGAAAGCCGTAATATCCGTAATCGAGCAAGGATCACGGCGGAAATCTCGGCACGTATGATATTGAATATCAACCCCGAACAACCATTAAGTCTCAAATTTTAGTAGACTTTGTGGCCGACTTCACACCGGCTCTAGTACCTGAGGTTGAAAGAGAACAGTTGGTAAACTCGGGTACGTCCTCGGGAATCTAGACCCTCTTTACGGACGGTGCTTCGAATGCAAAAGGGTCCGGACTCGGCATCGTGCTAAAACCGCCCATAAGTAACGTGGTTAGACAATCTATTAGAATTGTAAAATTGACTAACAACGAGGCCGAATATGAGGCCATGATTGTAGGTCTCAAACTAGACAAAGGCTTGGGAGCGAAGGTGATCGAAGCCAAGTGCGACTCCCTCCTCGGGGTGAATTAGGTTAACGGAACCTTTGAAGTTAGAGAAGAATGAATGCAAAGATACCTGAATAAGTTACAAGTAACTTTACATCGATTTAAGGGGTGGACTTTGCAACATGTTCCTCGAGATCAAAATAGTGAGGTCGATGCCCTTGCGAACTTAGGGCCATCGGTCAAGGACAACGAGCTAAATTCGGGGGCCGTCGTGCAGCTTATGAGGTCAGTGGTCGAAGAGGGCCACGTTGAGATAAACTCCACAAGTTTGACTTGGGATTGGAGAAATAAATACATAGAGTATTTGAAGACCTGGAAGCTTCCCTCATATCCAAAAGAATCAAGGCCCCTACGCACGAAGATAGCACGATTCACCTTGTCCGAAGACGAAAACTTGTTCAGGAGAATGTTCGATGGTGCGATATGTCTGGGATCGAAAGATACCAAATATGTTCTGAGGGAAGGTCACGAGGGCATTTGCAATAATCATTTCGGTGCCGAATCACTGGTCAAAAAGGTAATCAGAGTCGGCTATTATTGGATCGACATGGAAAAAGATGCGAAAGAGTTTGTTCGAAAATGCGACAAATGCCAAAGACATGAACCGATGATTCACCAACCCGAAGAACTACTCCATTCGGTCTTGTCGCCATGGCCATTCATGAAATGGGGAATGGACATCGTTGGCCCTCTTCCATGGGCACTAGGTAATGCTCAATTTATTTTATTTATGACTGACTATTTTTCTAAGTGAGTTGAAGCACAAGCCTTCGATAAAGTTAGGGAGAAGGAAGTCATCGACTTCATTTGGGATCACATCATATGTCGATTCGGGATGCCATACGAATTGTGTGTGATAACGGAAAACAGTTCATCGGCAACAAAGTAACCAAATTTCTCGAGGATCATAAGATCAAAAGAATCCTATCAACACTTTATCATCCCAGCGGGAATGGGCAAGCTAATCGACCAACAAAACTATCATCCAAAATCTTAAGAAGAGGCTAACCGACACAAAAGGAAAGTGGAAGGAAATTCACCCGAAGTTCTTTGGGCATACCGCACAACCTCGAAGTCCAATACCGGTGCTACCCCAATCTTATTAGTTTATGGCGTCGAAGCTCTTATATCGGTCGAAGTCAGGGAGCTAAGTATCAGGTTCTGATATGCAACAAAGGAGTCAAATGACGAGGCCATGAATACGAGCCTAGAACTATTGGATGAAAGGTGTGAAGTCGCCCTCGTCCGATTGGCAAAAACAACGGATCGACAGATACTACAAACGAAGAGCCAATCTTTGATATTTTAACTTTGGGGACTTAGTGCTAAGGAAAGTCACACTCAACACCCGAAATCCAAACGAAGGAAAATTGGGTCTGAATTGGGAAGTACTGTACCAGATTCTCGAGGTCACCGAAAAGGATTCTACAAACTCGGGACGATGAATGGAGAACAACTACGGAGCAATTGGAACGTATCTCACCTAAAATTGTATTACTGCTAAGGTATGACCCCTTTCTGTTTCCTTTTTATTTCAGACTAACACTTGCAGATGGTTAACAAGAAACGATGATGGATTTTTTGGCGAACGAAATGAAGTTTTTAGGTCTGAAATCATGTGTTGCACTCTTTTTCCCTTCGACCGAGTTTTCCCAAATGGGTTTTTCAGCGAGGTTTTTAACGAGGCAACAATGAATCGTGCTAACCTAGAATCAAGTCCCATTACGAATCGACACCTAATATCATTTCAACAATATCTGAGGTTCCTTTGTAATCAACCACGAATACTAGGGGGGGGGGGGGGGGGGGGCTATCCTCGGATATGCGTTATCTCAATATAAAATCTAGCGAGGAAACTACTTCATAAAGGGAGGGTCTCGCTAGATAGGATTATTGTAAAGGTCAAACGGTCAAAACAAACCTTGCCCACATAGATTGCTCGAGCCATGGAATAAACATGTACTCATGTATGACTATTTTGATCAATAATAAAGAGAAGTATTTTCCTTGCAAACATCTTATGTTTTAAAAAATTTCCTCTTTAATCTCTTAAACATCTTCGCACTTCCAAAAATAACGAGCCCAAGGCAAATACTTAAACGGAATACGAACGACCACTCCCTTACTTGGGGACTGCCGTCCAATTCAAACAGCCCAAGTCATCGGGCCTCGGGGGCAAAATACCTAATAGGAAACTCCTCGATTTCTAAAGTCCACGGACACCCCACTCGGGGACTATTATCTCGGGCAAGCCCGGATAAAACGGAAAAACAAGCCCAATGGGTAGCTACCAAATTAGAAGGCTACGACCAATTTAACACGGCTCGAAGACGTCTAAAATCCGTAACAAAAATAGGACTTCAAAAAAGAAATATTATTTCATAACGGGTTTTAAAGGCTGCCCTCGGCAAATTCTCAAACTTAAGATATTTTCGGGAAAAAAACTTCGGTAACATTGAACCCCAATAACCCCTTAACTCAGAAAGGCAATAAAGGCAAGATTTGTTCAAACCCACAAACACAACCTTATTGTTTCATGCTAAGGCATTTCAACCTTTGTGAATACATATAATAAAGCAAAGGAAAAACCTGAGAGACGAAAGGGAAAGAAAATCCTTATATTTATATACAATAGTTTTTTACAAAGGCCAAATCGGCCTAATGCAAAATTTACAACGGCCAAAACGACCTCAGAAAAATACAAAAGAAAGACAAAAAACATAAAGGCCTAAGTAGACTGGTCTTCATCGAAGGTCGCATCTCCATCCTCGGGATCCTCTTCGTCTTCGGATTCAGTGTCTCAGAGTCTTCATCAGGGAAGGCCAGCTTTCTGGCTCTTTCCTGCGCATGTTTTCCATGTGCAGATCCAGATACCAGCACCCAGTATCGTGGCTAGGAGTCGTTTTAGCAGCTGCCAGGAGACCGCGAGGTAATTCTGCCGCGTCCGCAGAATCCCACGAGTCCCCTTCTACTCTAGTATAGGCATAGAGGACTTATGTATTTTCTACTATTTCATGGTATAGAGCTACATGTAGTACAAAGCTTGTGACTGTTGTGACATTTCGGGTTTTGGGAAGTGAAATTGTACATGCCGAGCGGCTGAGTTATGTGTCTTCTTCTTCTTTTCTATTTCAATTATTATACTGCTTTCATTTCTCCGCAAGTTTTAGGCTTATCTAGTCGTAGAGACTAGGTGTCGTCACGAGACCGTTCAGAGGGTAATTCGGGTCGTGACAATAAAGTCAATGGTGTGTGCAATCACTTTCATGTATCTTATATGTCTGGCATTACATGAAAACTTGATGCAAATCTAAAGTCTATTTATATGGCTTATATGACTTAACTTATATGACAATCCTTGAAGGATATTGCTTAAAGCATATAGAATTCTTGGTCATGAAGTACTACATCCTAAGTGCAATTTATGCACATTTGCATCTTACTATAAATATAAGCATGATAATGTGATAGCGAGGATTTTCAAGGTACAACATATTCATTGAAGTTAATATGGATGATTTATTCATCAAATCTCTGGTGACGTCAATCTTCAAGAAGCTAGTGCATAAGATTGGGATGCGAAGGCTTAAGAATGTGAATTGATGCTCTCATCCGGAGGAGTTAATACGCGTTGTACTCTTTTTCCCTTACAAGGTTTTGTGCCACTGGGTTTTCCTTGCAAGGTTTTTAACAAGGCAACCAAAAGGCGTATTGTTAGATATGTGTACTCTTTTTCCTTTTCTAGAATTTTTTTGCCCACAGGATTTTATTTTAATTAAGGTTTTAACGAGACACATTATCTGTTGAATAGACATTCAAGGGGAGTGTTAGAATTTTATTTATGGTAAATGTCTATATTTTAGAGAGATCTTAGGATTTGTTACTTGGTGGCTAAGTCACTTTTTCCCTATAAATAGAGAGGTTCTATTTCATTGTAATTGATCTCAATCAATAAGAATTCTCTCTCTACTTTTCTCTGCAATACTCTTCTTCTTATTTTATTATTTTATAACAGCCTGAAGTTAGACGAAAAATGAATTTATTATATTTCTTATGGTTGGTGGTGGTGGTAGTGGTGGTGGGGGGAGGCAATTTTAAACTAATCCACTACTAATAAAGGTATATCTAAGATCAAATTAAAAAAAAAAGAAAAATAACTCTATTGCCCATAGGTGAGAGGCATTTTTGGTATATATATATATATATATATATAGAGGCTTTTACAGTAGAAAGATATTTTAGTGTTATCATCAATTTATCATTTCATTGTTATAGTTGATAAAATTAAGTTATTTTTATGTGAGAAAAAATTAATTTTGCGGCTTCAGTGTTATAGTAGATAAAAGTCTTTGATGATTTTCTTGTGACGAAAATAATTCGGTAACTTTATTGGTATAGTAATTACAGTGTAGTGAGTCGTGACCATTGAAGAAATTTTTCGTGATGAATGAAGCTGATTATATGTGCAGAGCCAAGATTCATATAGTTTATGAGTTTTTGACCATAATTATTTAGCTTAGTAGTTCTAGATAAATTATTTATAAATATTAAATAAATTTTATAGAAGATCAAGATTTGTGAGCCAAAGTTACTGAGTTCCACCGTGACTATTGTTGGGATTTTAAGTAATTAATGATATATTAATGCTTAAAATGGGTGAATGGGAAAT
>MDKH01124890.1:0-33763 GCA_005239495.1 Nicotiana undulata
ATTACTCCCTGCACCTCTGTGTGCAGATACAGGTACTAGTTATGAGAAGTAGTCACTTGCGTCCGTTCGGCATCAACTTTGGGATTTCGAGGTAATTGTCCAGCGTCCACAGCTTCTCCATTTCCCTTCCTTCATTAATATTAGTATTTTATTCCGAGACATTGTTTACGACATTAGCAGTGTTAGTTTTATTCTTAGATGCTCGTGATTAGTTGACTCCAGTTCTGGGGAATGGTTTTAGACTGTTAGATTATATTATGCTTGCTTAAACACTTAGAGGAATTTTTATACTTATTATGTTGGTTATTAATGATTTGAGAAATTATATTAAAATAAATGTGTAGTTATGTGATGGCTGGCTAGACTAGTTCCACGATAGGCGCCATCATGACCTGTTAGGATTTGGGGTCGTGACAGGAAATATGCAAACCAAACTGCCCTAGATTGGGGTCGCGAGCTAGCCGAGGTAGGGCCTCGAGGTCGAGGTACAATATCGATAGTGGATGGTCGATGGGGGTTCTAACAGTTCTAAGGGCCTCGAAGAGGGATCTTTATGATCAAAGATGAGTAATAAATGAAGAACAACCAATGAAACGCAATAAATGTAAGCAATAAATCAAAGGAATCGATAGAGGAGAATGTTTAAGTGAGAGAGCAGAGAATGTTCTTGTTCTTGTATTGAATTTCATGTGTGCAAGAAATGACAACGGTCCCCTTTATATAGGAGGGGGGAATCCCAACATAGTACACAAACATTTATTACAAAGATACGCAGCTGGTACAACTATTTAATGCCACGGTATAGACTTGTACTATTCTTGCAGACCTGGTCAACTCTAACCACGTGCCTCTCGGGAGTTTCCCGCTAGTCCTCAATAGCCACCGATTTAAACTGCCCCGAGGTCGAGCATAGGGAACCCTCGGGGTCGAACCTCGAGCTGTGCCTCGAGCCTTCTGAAGGTGATCAGTGGAAAGTCATAATAATCATAAAATCGGTCTCTCTGATTTTAGCCGTATACACTAAGAAACATATTGCCTAAACAAGAATTGTCTGGAAGATTAACTAAGTGGGCAATAGAAATCAGTGAGTATGATATCATGTAACAACCTAGAACTGCAATAAAATCACAAGTTTTAGTAGATTTTGTAGCGAATTTTAGTGCAGAAATAGTACTTGAAGTAGAAAAGGAACTACAAATATTCATCGGATCTAATCCAGGTGCGTGGACTCTATTTACTGATGGCTCTTCAAATGTTAAAGGAGCAGGTTTAGGTATTGTTTTAATTCCACCTTCGAGAGAAAGTATAAGACAAGCAACTAAATATTAAGCAGAGTAGGAAGCTAGAATTGCACGGTTAGAACTGACACGAGAACTATCTATAGAGCAAATCATAATTAAAAGTGATTCTCAGCTAGTAGTCAACCAGATGCAAGGGACTTCCATAGCCAGAAAGGCACGAATGCAGCAATATTTGGAAAAGGCACGAGAATTGATAAGAAAATTTCAATCATGGAAAATTGTGCAAGTACCTAGGGAAGAAAGTGCGGAAGCCGATGCACTAGCTAATCTCACATCAGTTACGGAAATAACAAATGCAGAAAATCCTATCGTAATACATTTGTTTCATTCAGCACTGGACTAGGATAAAAATGAGGTAAGTTTCAATAATCTAACTTGGGATTGGAGAAACGAACTTGTTAATTTTCTGCAGTATGGAACCGTACCTGAAGACAAAAAAGATTCTCAGTTACTTCTACGAAAGGCTGCTCGTTACTACTTAATTTGTGGAAATCCATATCGAAAAATTTTCGGGGAGACCTTTAGCAAGATGCCTTGGACCTTCTCAAACAGAATATGTGATGAGAGAGGTACATGAGGGGTATTGTGGAAATCACGCAGGAGGAAGATCTTTGGAAAAAAACTTTAATTAGAGCAGGATACTACTGGCCTAAAATGGAAGAAGATGCAGAAAAGTTTGAAGCAAAGTGTGAGAGATGCCAACGATATTGCAATAACATGCACTGACCAGCAGAATTATTACATATGGTTATTTCCCCGTGGCCATTCATGAAGTGGGGAATGGATATCGTGGGACCGTTACCTCAAGCTAAATTAAAGGTACGATTTTTGTTAGTGTTAACAGATTATTTTTCCAAATGGGTAGAGGCAGGAGCTTTCAAACAGGTGCGAGAAAAGGAAGTCATGAATTTTAGTTGGCGGAACATTATATGTCAATTCAGAGTGCCAAAAGAAATCGTATGTGATAATGGCCCACAATTTAAAGGCTCGAAAGTCACAATTTTTTTTCAAAGTTTGAAAATCAAACGAATAACTTCCTCACCTTATCATCCCGTGGCAAATGGACAAGTTGATTCACCAAACAAGATTATCATTAATAATTTGAAGAAAAGATTAGTGGAATCAAAAGGCAATTGGCCCAAGGTAATACCAGGAGTATTATGGGATTATCGAACAAAAACAAAGGCAGGCACGGGAGAAACTCCATTTTCACTAGTTTATGATGCAGAAGCCTTAATCCCAGTCGAGATAGGTGATCCAAGTACGAGATTCACACAAGCAACTGAAGAATCAAATGGTGAAGATATAAGAACGAATTTATATTTACTCGAGCAAAGGAGAGAGGTGACTCCAATAAGAATGGCAGCCCAGAAGCAAATTATTGAATGATACTACAACATGAAGGCTTATCTCAAATATTTCAAGATTGGGGACTTTGTTCTCACAAAGGTTTTTCAATCAACAAAAACAGCTGGAGCAGAAAAGTTGAATCCAAATTGGGAAGGTCCTTATAAAATTCGAGGTATCGTTAGGAAAGGTGCTTATGAGTTAGAAACCATGGAAGGCAAGGTGCTACTTTCGAATTCGAATGATGTTCATTTGAAGAAATATTATTTCTAAGCAAACGAAATACCCACTGTCGGGTATCACTGAATCACAATTTTATTTTGTTTTGTTAAATTATACAAATAATTTTAGACGATAGGAAAAAAGCTATCCCACACCAAATGTCGATATTAGACCTGAAAGACACGTGGGATACAAAAATTCCCGGTCTGGGTTACAACCTTTCTGATGGAAATAAAAAGGGTTAAGCAGTTATCATCTAAAAATTATACCTTCGAATCCCGAATGTATTTTCCTTTTCATGAAATGGGACAAATGGAAGGAATAGTCAAGTGCTCGAGATTTCATACTTCAAAACTCTAACACTTGGGAGGACTATAGATATGAAGGCAAAGAAGAATAAAAGTCAAAGAAGACTAAAGAGTAAGAATCCGAGTCAAGCCTGGATCAACCCAAAAATCAAAAGTCAAGAGCCAATCAAGAGCCAAAACAAGCCTGAAGCAAAAACCTTTGTAATAAGCTTTGATAAAGTGTAAACTCTATGTATAAGTTACAGAAATCCTACGAGTACTTAGGTTAAGGGAAATGATTAGACATGGGTTACAAGATAAACCCTAGAATTTTTTGAAATATGCTACAAAGAAAAATAGTTATGAAAGAATCGTAGATGTTGCACACAAAGTTATTTGAATAATTGTAGAGTGTTATATAATTTAAAAGTTCAAAGCATGACACTTTATTCACGAAACGTCTTCAAAGTGTGAATTTTCCTACTTCTTACATATATTTACACCAATATGAAGTTGAGACGTCTTCTTCATTAGTGTCGTTTATAAAAGGGCCATCTTTTATAAAAAATTGTGTCTATACCAAAATCAAGAAATATTAAAGCATTTTTAAATGCAAGTCAAAGAGTAAAACAAAAATTCAAAAATATTATATATTAAACTTGGCCAAAAGTAAGTGTCTACTTAGTTAAAACCAAGATATTTGTTTGATAACAAACCCCAAAACGAACCAGGGGTAAAAACTAACCAATTGTTCCAAAAAGTAAAAATAAACTTCCCATCAAAAGTTCCAAATAAACTAAGTTCTGAAAAAACACTAAGGGGCAGAATCCAATATGGCATCATCAGCAGCGAGAGAAGATTCAACTTGAGCAGAGGAGGCTTGAACACCAACTTCACCAGGAGTAAGTTCATCACCTTCGGGAACGTCGACCTCAGGTGAGGAAAAACTTTAACTTTGCTTAGTTTTTTCAATTGTTTCCTTAGCCTTGGCGATCTCAGCATTCAAATCAAAGACTTCCTGGCTAGACTCCATCAAAGTCTCGAGGTGGGTATTCAAAAAAGCCCAACTTACATCAAGTGTCGATTTATCTTCCAGGGCTTCGTAATCTCTCTCCCACAGGTTAATTTTAGCTTTCAACTCTTCTTTCTCAATCAAAGAAGCATCATAAGAAGCCTTCAAAGGGGCGAGGGATCTCTCCAAGAACTATTTATCAAAAAAGGCACGAAGGTCTTCTTGAACCTGAGTGATTGTTTGAACTAGCTCCCCGACATAAGTCTCCTTCTGATTAAGAAGTTCATTCAAACCCCTTATTTCTTCGGTAGCTTTAGAAAGTTGTTCAACAAATGAAGACTCAAGGATGTCTTTGCCAACTTGACTTGAAAAGGCTTTTTCAATTGCCAATTTCCTCGCCACAATCATTGCTTGTTGTTCCAAATCACACTTATTTTCAGATAAAACTTCTTTCTCCAATTGAATACCCTCGTATTGTTCCTTCCAGTTGTCCGCCTCTATACGATAATCATTGACTAGTTGCTCAGTGTGAACAATTCTCTTCATAAGCTCTGTGCCTATCAAGTTGATATAAAAGAAAAGAAAAAGCTATTGTTAAAGAAAAGTAAATAACTACGAAGAAAAGAAAGAAAAAGGCTAAGACTTGAACCTTCAAAGATGAATGAACAATATCATTCATCCATATCAAGGAACTGCTGCTTTCGAACTTTGACTTCTCAACTGGGCCAAGTAGAGGTTTCAACCATACGTCGTCTTGACCAGATTTTTACAACACATTACCACCTTCAGGGACTTCTATGGTAACCTTTTTCATCGCAGTATTGCTACTAGAAGTACCAACTTCAACATGAGAAGTAGTAGAAACATGGACAATTGAGGAAGTAAAAGCAGCCACGGGAGGAGCAGTAGCAACACCAACAAGAACGGTAGTTTGAGAACAAATGGGGGCTGACACTGGAAGAAAGGCAAGGGGCAATTCTTCAGAAATGGGACCAAATTCTTTGCTATCAAAACCACGGGTAAACAACTGATTTGTAGAGTCACGAAGGGGAGCATTCATCTCTTTATCAGAACTCACCAAAGTAGCACTTTCAGGCTCATTCAAATGAACTGAACTTGAGGATGGGTGGCTTTATCATCTAAAATAACGTGCCTCTTATCCCAAGGCATGCGCACAAAGGAACCCTCTTCTTGTTCCTTTTCACCTTCAGAGCCACGAGCTCCATCTAACTTTCTCTTCGATGAAGAACTCAAAATCATTTCTTGAGCAAGGGACAGAGTGAGTCTTGAATAAGTAATAGATGCGGGACTAACACCTCGAATGGTAAACCCTTGCAGAGGAGAAAAGTTAGTAACTCCTAAATTAATACAAATGAAAGGAGGAAAACTACAAAGAAGGATACCGTGTGTTTTGACTTTCCATCCAAACCTATGAGAAAGGTATTTCCAAGACCTTCCCTCCATGGAGAAACTGACAATTTCTCTATCCAAGCACGGAAGATAGGTATCCCCTCAAAAACTTCCATGGTTGTTGCAAAGAAAAAAAATAGCCATGAGATTATAAGTTTTCCTTTCTTCATAAAAGAAGAAGAGAGATAAAAATAACTTAGGTGCAAAATTCCACTTTTCTGGAAAGGGCATATTTTCCTCACCCACCAAAGCACTTGTGGAAGCAGCAACGAAATGCGCATACCAACCACGGTCTCTGTCATCCTTAGGGCTAACTAACCCTTTTGCTTCTGGCCACGAGAGTAAAGACCCCTAAACAAAATAATTCAGGGGAACAAAGATGAACCAAGTGTTGAAAGGTGAAGGGTAAGGAAGCCAAGTTGTATAAATATCGAAGACATATAACAACCTTCCGGACGATAGGACAAATCTGTCTTAAGAAAACATTAAAGAAACGGCAAAATTCTATAATCACTAGGTCAATAGGTGGTCTGAAACCTAAGGTAAAAGGATATGTATAAACAAAGGAATAACCAACCTGATAAGAAGTAATCCTTTGGTTTGAACCGGGAACTAAAACTGGAAAATGAGATTTCCAGTAGCATTCTCATCGAACAAGAGAAATCAAATCATTAGTAATTTGGGAAGGATAAATATCAACACGATCATGGGAAGCCAAAGAAGTAACTTGGTTCCGAATCGATTCACGATAAGAGGAGAAAGAAAATTCTTGAAGAACGATTTCATCAATCGTTGGTTCACGAATAGGTTCACTTGATTCCCTATTTCTAGCAGAAGATCTAGAGATTAACGAAGCCCTGGTCCTAGAAGAAAAATGAGTAACAATGTTGGTTTGAGAAGTAGAACCACAGATGGACAAAGATCCTAAACTACGCAGTCTACCACCTCTTCTACTCCTAACAGATGCAGATAAAGGAGGGAAGTTCATCAACAATTACTACTTTGTGAGGATCGGGATTTGATGAAGACATGGTTGTATAAAGAACTAATAAGGTAATATGTGCTGAATGACAAGCACGAGTGAAGAAGAAGAACACTGGAGGATGAAGTTTTCGTGAAACTGAAGGCACAAGAGGTATTTATAAGAAGAAGCAACCATCATATAAAGTAAGTCATGATGAAACATCATAATTAAACAGTCACTTCGTGATTGACACAACCGCAGGAAAGCCCTAAAGAGCGCTAAGTATTCACAGACCCAATCATCGAAGGCCATGTGGCATATGCATTAAACGGAAGTGACATACGACACGTTGGTTCTGAAGAAAACATAATGATGCTTTGGAAACGGCGGTAAAAAATTCCCGCCATAAATACCTACCACTTTCCAAATATTCAATTGCAGAATATTCGGCAAGAGGAGGGACTATCTGTATTGGTGGAAAATAAATAATACACGTGGAATTATATTTGGCTGACAGAACATTATACGTGGAACAATGAGAATATGACAACTGGAAAATTACAATTAAAAGATGTACGAGTTACATGAGGTATGAGCCAATCACTCACGAGATGAAATGGAGCCTATGCTCGAGCCTAAATCAGTCTATGAAGAGACACTGGCGGAATATATCAAGACAAGAAAAAGGGAAGATTCACGAACCTCTAATTAATGAGGAAGGGGAATCAGAATCGGTACAAAATCTTCATGAACAATTATGATTCACTATTAGAACAATTCATTAATGTCATTAAAGCTCATAATGATTCCACCAGAAAGGGAAGGAAACGTTATATTTGTAAACCCCTATTTAAGGGAAGAAAATTTCACTTGGAAAGACACGTTATGGCTTATATTGGAATACACTTACTTTCTTTTTCTTTCAATCAATCATTTCAATATCTTTTTGTCGATTTTATTTGTCACGGCCCAAAATCCTAATCCAGGTCGTGATGGCACCCAACAACGGGGTTAGGCAAGCCAACATAAATTTCACTAAGTGTTTCTTTTTATTTGATTCAATTATTCACCCATTTACCGAATTTAACAAGTTAAATCATGATATGGAAAAATAATAACCCAATGGTAGATAAAATAACTATAAAGAAGTGTGATCCAAAAGACGAGCATATATATATACAACCCAAAATCCCAAAATAACCACTATGTGCGTGCCAGGAACTAGTGTCACTAGTGTCACGAGCATACTGAAGGATAACCAAAAGATAGAATATACAATCCCACTGTCTGAATAAATAGATGGGAAAAAAAAGTAAGGAAACTCCATGGTGCTGCCGGGGATCGCCAGAAGAAAGCAGCTCACCGTGAAGTCAGGTCCACTACGGTCAATATCTAACTCCGGTCTGATAACCAGAAGCACCAGCCTCAGAACCTGTACAATGAAGTACAGAAGTGCAACATGGGTACATATTAAATAAATATGTACCCAGTGAGTATCCCGTCTAATCTCGAAGAAGTAGTGACGAGAGGTCGACTCGATACTCACTAAGGTCCAACAGTAATAATATAAAGCAGGATATAACAGAATGCAGTAGACATGGGAAACAGTAAGCAACAAATACATTTCAAGTACCGAAATCGTGGAAAAACTACTGAAAATAAGCAACAATGTATACTTTCCTTGTTCCCAAGTATCTGTCGAGCCAATATCACTGAAACAGTACCAACCAGTCATGTGCACACAAGGATAAGACAACCGGCCGGAGTCATAAGAATAATATCTATGCACTGCCGAGGATCGAACGGCCCGTCCCATAAGTGCATTCTTACCATAGTATAATCTCTCAGGTGCACTGCCGAGGATCGAACGGCCCGTCCCAAAAGTGCACCTTTCAATCCGCCGTGGCGTATGGCCCGCTCCCATGAGAGTGGGGGAAATCACACTCCGCTCGCGGAATGTAAATTGCAAAGCGGTCACAAGCACATACAATCTCATTAAAACTTACCTTCCATAATAATTTCCTTCCAATTATTAAAATCCATGAAATCTCAGAGAATCAATGATAGGCATAACATGAGTAATAACACATATAACGTTTCAAGGAAGAATATAAGGCATGCTGTGGGCCTAACTACCCGGACATTACAATAATAGTCGCTACGTACGGACCCTCGTCAATTTGTACGCACGTAGCCCCCAAAACAATTACACATAGCATATAAATCACCTATGGGAACAATTGCATCTTACAAGGTTAGAAATGAGACTCACCGCGTGCCGAATCTACCCCTCGGGCCAAGGATGCGCTCGAAACTCCGATCTCTACACCCGAGGATTCGCAACTAGCCAAATATTGTACAATCATATAAATTCATGCTCAAGGCAGGGAAATTATCCTATTTTATCCAACAAATTCAACATTCTTGAAAAATTCTCAAATTTCAACCCCGGGTCCGCATGTTCAAATTCCAAAAATTGCCGAAGGAATCACTCACCCATAGCCTAAGGATCATTAATATGAAGTTTCTACTTGAATTCATAGCATTAAATGGACAATTCGCTAATTTCCTTAAGAACCATAAATTTACTACCCAATTCTTGACTTTTCAATGATTTAGTAGCTAATTCAATTAGTAATTCATGTATTTAACTAGTACTGGAGTAGAATTAACTTACCTCTTCAGCGACTAGGTCGTGGAACCTCTTTCCCCCAAGCTCCCAAGTCTTTAATGGAGATGAAGAATGGAAGAAATGGGTAAAATCCCAAGTTTTAAATGAAAAGACACTGCCTGGCCTACTATGATTCCGCACCTGCGGCTCGAGGACCGCACCTGCGGTCTCGTGCCTGCGAGCTAGGGCTCGCACCTACGGAACTGGACGAGTGGGGCTGGGGCCGCACATATGGAGGGATTACCGCACACGCGGTTTTGCTCCTGCGAGAAAGGGGGACCTCACCTGGGGGTTTCCGCACCTGCGACTGGGCAACCGCACCTGCGGTCACACCAGCAACAGATGCACCAGCAGTTGTTTTGGCTGGTTTTTGGCCTCGTGTGGTGTCCGAAGGCACATGGGCCCACCCGAGCCCCCGTCCAAATTTACCAACAAGTCCCAAATCATAATACAGACTCGCTCGAGCCTTCGAAATACTAGAAACAACGCTAAAACTCAAAATCACACCCCAAAATCCCAAAATACATAACTTAAGAACTCCAAGTTCTTGATCTCTATAACGATGCGCCGGACCGACCTATATTACTCGGAATGACTTCAAATTTTTCAAGAAAGTCATAAATGACATAACGGAACTCTTCCCGATCTCAGAATTCTGTTCGGACCTCGATAACATAAAATCACATTCCAAAACAAATTTCAAACTTAAGAGAATCCTTATTTTTATATTGGGCGCCGAAATGCTCCCGGGTCATCGAAAACCCGTTTCGAACATACGCCCAAGTCCGAAATCATCATACGAAGCTACTGGAGCTATCGGAACACAATTCCGAGGTCGTTTGCTCAAAATGTTGACCGGAGTCAAACTTGGCCGAAAAGGCCAACCTTAAGGAACCAAGTGTTCCTATAACACTCTAAACACTTCCAAATCGCGAACCACCCGTCCCCGCAAGTCATTACTCACATGAAGCCGCTATGGGAAGCCTCATTTAGGGGAACGGGGTCCTAATACGCAAAATGACCGGTCGGGTCGTTACATTCTCCCCTCTTAAACAAATGTTCATCCTCGAACGGGTCTAGAATCGTACCTGAAGAGATGAATAGATGTGGATATCTGCTCCGCATGTCCTCCTCGGACTCCCAAGTCGCCTCCTCAGCTGGTTGGCCCCTCCACTGGACCTTTACCGTAAAAACTCTCTTGGACCTCAACTGGCGGTTTTGCCTATCAATAATAGCAACTGGCTGCTCCTCGTAGCCCAAATTCTCATCCAATTGAATGATGCTGAAATCAACCACGTGAGAGAGGTCGACGTGATATCTCCGGAGCATGGATACATGAAAGACCGGATGAATTCCTGATAAACTGGGAGGTAAAGCAAGCTCATAAGCAACCTCTCCGACTCGCCTCAATACCTCAAAAGTACCTATAAATCTTGGGCTCAGCTTGCCCTTCTTCCCGAATCTCATAATGCCCTTCATCGGCAAAACTTTCAACAGAACCTTGTCTCCCTCCATAAATACTACATCACGCGCCCTCTGATCCGCGTAACTCTTCTGTCTGGACTGTGCTGTGCAGAGCCTCTCCTGAATTAACTTCACCCTCTCCAAATCATCTCTCACCAGATCCACACCATATAACTTAGCCTCGCCAGGCTCAAACCACCCAATAGGAGAACGACATCGCCGACCATACAAAGCTTCAAATGGAGCCATCTCGATGATGGACTGATAACTATTATTGTATGCAAACTCAGACAAAGGCAAGAACTGGTCCCACTGACCCCCAAAATCAAGCACACATGCCCTAAGCATATCCTCTAATATCTAAACCGTACGCTCCGACTGGCCATCAGTCTGAGGGTGAAATGCTGAGCTGAGATCTATCTGAGTGCCCATCCCACTGTGCAATGCTCTCCAAAAGTGCGAGGTGAACTGAGGACCTCGATCTGATATAATGGACACCGGCACACCGTGCAACCGGACTATCTCCCGAATGTAGATCGGGGCTAGCCTCTCAGTAGTGCAAGTAGTATCCACAGGAATGAAATGCGCCGATTCGGTCAATCTATCTACAATGACCCAAATCGCGTCAACCTTCCGCAAAGTCCGAGGCAACCCAACTACGAAGTCCATAGTGATGCGCTCCCATTTCCACTCAGAAATGGGCATCTGCTGAAGTAGGCCTCCTGGCCTCTGATGCTCATACTTAACCTTCTGGCAATTAAGACACCTAGCCACATACTGCACAATGTCCTTCTTCATCCGCCTTCACCAGTAATGCTGCTTCAAATCATGATACATCTTTATCGCACCTGGATGAATAGAATACCGAGAACTGTGCGCCTCCGCTAGGATCCTCTCCCTCAGGCCATCAACATCAGGAACACACAATCGGCCCTGGAGTCTCAAAACACCATCCTCGCCCAAGGTAACCTCCTTGGCCCTGCCCTGGACCACTGTCTCCCGAAGCTCTGCTAAGCACAAATCATCAAACTGCCGAGCCTTAATCTCTCCCAATAATGAAGACTTAGCAACCACATGAGCTTGAACTCGACGAGGCTCCGAAAGATCTAATCTCACCAGGAGATTAGCCAAGGACTGAATGTCCAAGGCTAGAGGTCTCTCCTCTGCTGCAATGTAGGCCAAGCTACCCATACTCTCTGCCTTCCTGCTCAAGGCATCAGCTACCACATTTGCCTTGCCCGGATGATACAGAATGGTGATATCATAGTCCTTAAACAACTCAAGCCACCTACGCTGCCTCAAATTAAGGTCCCTCTACTTGAATAAGTGCTGCAAATTACGGTGGTCCGTATAAACCTCATAAGACACACCATACAAGTAGTGCCTCCAAATCTTCAAAGCATGAACAATCGCCGCCAATCTAAGTCGTGCACATGGTAATTCTTCTCATGAACCTTCAGCTAACATGAAGCATAAGCAATAACTCTCCCATCCTGCATCAACACACATCCCAACCCAACGCGTGAAGCGTCGCAATACACAATATACATCCCAGAACCGAAAGGCAATGTCAGAACTGGTGTTGAGGTCAATGCTGACTTGAGCTTCTGAAAGCTCACTTCACACTCGTCGGACTACTGAAACGGGGCATTCTTCTGAGACAATCTAGTCAATGGAGCTGCAATAGAAGAGAATCCCTCCACAAATCGACGATAATAGCTTGCTAGACCCAAAAAGCTCCTGATCTCTGTAGTTGAAGTAAGACGCGGCCAACTCTAAACTGCCTCAATATTCTGTGGATCAACCTTGATACCCTCTCCGGATACCACATGCCCCAGAAATGCCACAGACTCTAACCAGAACTCACACTTGGAGAACTTAGCATATAGCTTCTGTTCCCGCAAGGTCTGGAGCACAACTCTCAAATGCTGCTCATGCTCACCCAGGCTCCGCGAATAAATCAAGATGTCATCAATGAAGACGATGATGAAGGAATCAATATACAGCCTGAATACCCTATTCATCAAGTCCATGAATGCTGCTGGGGCATTAGTCAACCAAAGGACATCACAAGAAACTCATAATGGCCATATCTGTTACGAAATGTAGTCTTCAGAACATCTGAGGCCCGAATCTTCAATTGATGATAACCTGATCTCAAATCAATCTTAGAAAACACACGAGCACCCTGCAACTGGTCAAACAGATCATCAATGCGCGACAAAGGATACTTGTTCTTAATAGTAACCTTATTCAACTGGCGGTAATCAATACACATCCGCATAGACCCATCCTTCTTCTTCACAAATAGAACTGGAGAACCCCATGGCGATACACTCGGCCTGATGAACCCCTTAGCCAACAACTCCTCAAGCTGCTCCTTCAACTCCTTAGGATCCATTCGGTACGGGAAAATGGAAATAGGCTGAGTATCTGGAGCCAAATCAATACAGAAATCAATATCTCGATCTAGAGGCATGCCTGGAAGGTCTGAAGGAAACACATCTGCAAACTCTCGAACAATTGGCACCGAATCAATAGTCGGAGACTCGGCGGTGGTGTCCCGCACATAATCAAGGTAAGCCAAACAACCCTTCTCGACCATATGCCAAGCCTTCATGAAAGAAACAACCCGGTTGGATGCACTAACTGAAGAACCCCTCCACTCCAGCCTCGGCGACTCTGGCATGGCTAAAGTAACTATCTTGGCATGGCAATCCAGCACGGCATGATAAGGAGACAACCAATCCATGCCTAGAATGACCTCAAAATCTACCATGTCGAGCAATAGAAGGTCCGCTCTGGTCTCGAATCCGCAGAAAGTAATCACACAAGAACGATGGACCCGGTCTACCACCACAAAATCGCCCACAAGAGTGGACACATATAAAGGAGAACCCAAGGACTCACGAGGAACATCCAGAAAATGAGCAAATAGTACTGAAACAGATGAATACGTGGATCCTGGATCAAATATTACTGAAGCCACTCTACCACATACTAAGATAATACCTGTGATCACGGCGTCTGAGGCCACTACATCTGCTTTGGTCGGTATAACATAGAATCTGGCTGGAGCACCGGAAGACTTAACCCCACCGGAGCGAACAGGAGCTGACTGATCTCCCCCGGATTGGCCTCCCCCTCTTGGACGACCCCTGACGACCTGTCCCCCACCTCTAGGTGGCCGGACTGCTAGTGCTGGACCCATAGGCTGATAATCCTGCTGCACTGCCTTGCCCCGAAGCCTGGGACAATGTCTCTGCATATGACCTAGATCCCCACACTCATAGCAACCTCTGGGTACCATAGCATGTTTCCCCCAAGAAGAACCCTGAATGGCCGGGGGACGGTAGGAACACTTTGGCATAGCGCTGAAATGAGCCCTCACTGGAACACCTCGGGGAGGTGGTGGAGGTGCTGAATATGAAGGCCTGCTGGGCTGACCACTGCTAAACTGACCCTTGCCCCTAGCTGGGGTACCTCTGAAATCTCCGGAGAACCTAGCCCTCTTGTCCTGCTGACCCTGCTCCTCGACTGGTAACCCTCGATCCTGCGAGCAATCTCTACCACGAGCGAGTAAGGAGTACCCATCTCCACCTCTCGGGCCATGGTGGATCTAATACCTGGGTGCAACCCAGCCACGAGTCTCCGCACTCTCTCAGCATCAGTGGGTAATATCATAAATGCATGGCGGGACAACTCTTAAAATCTGGCCTCATAATCTGTCACTGACATCTGCCCCTGCTCTAGCTGCTCAAACTAACGTCGCAGCTCTTCCCTCTCAGAGGGTGGAATATATATGTCTAAGAACATCTGCGTGAACTGCTCCCAAGTGACTAGAGGAGAGTCTGCTGGCCTGCTGAGTATATAGGACTGCCACCACCTGCGAGCTCTGCCCTCTAACTGAAATGTGGTGAAATCCACCCCATGGGACGCTAGAATCCTCATGTTGTGCAGTCTGTCCCTGCACCTATCAATAAAGTCCTAGGCATCCTCGCCTCGCTCACCCCCGAAGACTGGAGAGCGCAATCGAGTCCACCTGTCTAACATCTTCTGCTGATCACCATCCGCAACTATTCTGGGCTGCGGCCTGAGCGGTAGGGGTATGAACTCCCCCTCCCGCTTGAGAAGTGGCGGGATCTGCTGGAAATAGGCCAGCCTGGGAATTGGTGTGCATGAATCTCATCATACGGCCCATGACCTCCTGGAAGCCTGAAGCCGTCATAAAGTCTACTGGAGCAGGAGCTACTAGAGGCACCTCGTCCTGCTCCTCAATGATAGGGTCCTATGGTAGTGGAACTGGAATAGCTTTGGGACGCCCTCGTCCCCTACCTCGGGCAGGTGCCCTCCCCCTGCCTCAACCATGACCTCGGGCGGCGGGGGTAGTGGTATCTCCCGGGTAAGAAACATCGGTTGCGCGCGTCCTCACCATCTGTGAGAGAATAGAAGAAGGAGTTTAAGTACATCATCGATTTCACGATAGAATATGAATAAAGAGAGGTTTACTAAAACCCTATAGCCTCCTGAAGATAAGTACAGACGTCTCCGTACCGATCCGCAAGACTCTACTGGGACTGCCCGTGACTCGTGAGACTTACGTGAACCTAGAGCTCTGATACCACGTTATCACGGCCCAAAATCCTAATCCAGGTCGTGATGACGCCCAACAACGGGGTTAGGCAAGCCAACATAAATTTCACTAAGTGTTTCTTTTTATTTGATTCAATTATTCACCCATTTACCGAATTTAACAAGTTAAATCATGATATCGAAAGATAATAACCCAGTGGTAAATAAAATAGCTATAAATAAGCGTGAGCCAAAAGACGAGCATATATATATATACAGCCCAAAATCCCAAAATAACCACTACGTGTGTGCCAGGAACTAGTGTCATGACTGTCACGGGCATACTAACAGGATAACAAAAAGATAGAATATACAATCCCACTGTCTGAATAAATAGACGGAAAACAAAAGTAAGGAAACTCCATGGTGCTGCCGGGGATCGCCTGAAGAAAGCAGCTCACCATGAAGTCAGGCCCACTACGGTCAATATCTAACTCCGGTCTGATAACCAGAGGCACCAGCCTCAGAACATGTACAATCAAGTACATAAGTGCAGCATGAGTACATATTAAATAAATATGTACCCAGTGAGTATCCCGTCTAATCTCGAAGAAGTAGTGACGAGAGGTCGATTCAATACTCACTAAGGTCCAATAGTAATAATATAAAGCAGGATATAACGGAATGCAGTAGACATGGGAAACAGTAAGCAACAGATACATTTCAAGTACCGAAATACAGGACAAACTACTGAAAATAAGCAACAATGTACACTTTCCTTGTTCCCAAGTATCTGTAGAGCCAATATCACTGAAACAGTACCAAATAGTCACGCGCACACAAGGATAAGACAACCGGCCGAAGTCATAAGAATAATATCTATGCACTGCCGAGGATCGAACTGCCCGTCCCATAAGTGCATTCTTACCATAGTATAATCTCTCATGTGCACTGCCGAGGATCGGACGGCCTGTCCCAAAAGTGCACCTTTCAATACGCCATGGCGTACGGCCCGCTCCCATGAGAGTGGGGGAAATCACACTCCGCTCGCGAAATGTAAATTGCAAAGCGGTCACAAGCACATACAATCTATTTAAACATACCTTCCATAATAATTTCCTTCCAATTATTCAAATCCATGAAATCTCAGAGAATCAATGATAGGCATAACATGAGCTATAACACATATGACGTTTCAAGGAAGAATATTAGGCATGCTATGGTCCTAACTACCCGGACATTACAATAATAGTCGCTACGTACGGACAATCGTCACTTTGTATGCACGTAGACCCCAAAACAATTACACATAATATATAAATCACCTATGGGGACAATTCCCTCTTACAAGGTTAGAAAGGAGACTCACCACGTGCCGAATCTACCCCTCGGGCCAAGGATGCACCCGAAACTCCGATCTCTACACCTGAGGATTCGCAACTAGCCAAATATTGTACAATCATATCAATTCATGCTCAAGGCAAGGAAATTATCCTATTTTATCCAAAAAATTCAACATTATTGAAAAATTCTCAAATTTCAACCCCAGGTTCGCATGTTCAGATTCCGAAAATTACCGAAGGAATCACTCACCCATAGCCTAAGGATCATTAATATGAAGTTTCTACTTTAATTCATAGCATTAAACGGACAATTCGCTAATTTCCTCAAGAACCCTAAATTTACTACCCAATTCTTGACTTTTCAATGATTTAGTAGCTAATTCAATTAGTAATTCATGTATTTAACTAGTACTAGAGTATAATTAACTTACCTCTTCAACATCTAGGTCGTGGAACCTCTTTCCCCCAAGCTCCCAAGTCTTTAATGAAGGTGAAGAATGGAAGAAATGAGTAAAATCTCGAGTTTTAAATGAAAACACACTGCCTGGCCTACTGTGATTCCGCACCTGCGAGCTGGGGCTCGCACCTGCGGAACTGGACGAGTCGGGTTGGGTTCGCACCTGCGGAGGGATTACCGCACCCGCGGTTCCGCTCCTGCGGATCTTTGTCCGCACCTGTGAGAAACAGGGACCTCACCTGGGGTTTTTCGCACCTGTGAGGCTGGGACCGCAGGAGCGGTCCTGCACCTGCGACTGGCCAACCGCACCTGCGGTCACACCAGCAACAGATGCACCAGCAGTTGTTTTGGCTGGTCGTTACATAATTTTCTTTCGAGCCATTTATTGAGAAAGTAAGGAATCCCTTGGTTATCAGTAACCCGAGTTCTTCTAAAAATATGCTTTGACTAAAAATCTTACTTTTTGGTTAAACAATTAGTCCTTTGGTCACCTTTGTAAACTGAACTTGGAAATGCAGTAGCTGTAATGGGATATTAGAAGACTTCCTCTTGTGTGTATCCTTTCTTATATTTATTAATAGCATGCTCCTCGCACATGCAACACATGATTTATGCATATTTTAACACGTTCGCACATATGATTGACAAGCATAATGGTAAACACCAACTAGATATTTCTTACAACCACGACCTACTAATAAAAAAAGATAGCTTGCTCAACACTCAATGATTGTCGAACACTTTTATATGATTCTAATTCTTCAAGTTGATGTGATCCTGACAATGAGCTCCTTGATAGAGATGTGATGTTTAAATGTTAACCATGGGCGCATGGATATTGTATAGTAGCTTTATGTATACGATCAAAATAAGGCATGCCCGATTGTGTTGTCTGACCAAGGCAAGGGAGTTTCCTTGAGGGCAGCCTCGTAATGAGTCAGACTCGAGCTTGAAGATCAGACATCAGGCCTAGATATCGAAGTGTTCGTTGAAATCAAGACCAAGCATGACCGACTTCGAGTAGATAATAACAACGGAATGGCGAGATATCCGTAACCGATCGAAGATCATAGCGGAAATCCTAGAACAGATCAAATCAAGAGCGGTTATCGATTTCAATCATGGGATTTACTTCCGTAATTAGTGTATACGGTCAAAATTGGGCACGATCGATTTTGGAGATTTCTGTTGACATCGGGATCAAACCCGTGGTGCAACTACGAGACGAATTCCTCGAAGGGTGATAACCGAAGGATTGACGCACCTCGAGACGAGGAGAAGATCGAAGCCCGTGACGGAAATGTGCGGGACTCCCGAGAACATGTGACTGAAGCTTACAAGCGCCTGCAAAATAGTACAAATCCATACCGGACCACTGAATAGCTGTACAAGATATTCTCTTTTGTAATAAATGCTTATGTACTATATTGCTACTCCCCTCCTATACAAATAGGGCCTTTATCGTTTTTTGCACACACAATATTCAATACAAGGAACAAGAATACTCTATGCTCTCTAACTCAAACATCCTCTATTGTCTATTTATTTATTATTTACTTGCATTTATTGTATTTCATTACTTGTTCTTTATTAATTATCCATCATTGATCATAAATAGCCTCCTATGAGGCCTATAAAGTTATTATAGCTTCATCGATCGCCCATCACTGACCCCGAGCCTCGACCTAGAGGACCTATCTCTGCTAGCTCGGAACCCCCGACTTGAGGCAGTCTGGTTTGCCTGTCTTTGATTTCGCATCACTCTTATCTCGTTTCTTTTACTCACACTTAGCACCTATTGCTTAATAACTAGCATTAAAAAAAATCGCATATTTTTAGAACCACATAATCAAATATAGTTGTAATTACCATTTTCAATTTAAACAGTTTGGCGCCCACCGTGGGGCTAAAAATAATAGTGATTGTTTTAGTGCTGGTCCACTAAGAAGCACAATTTATTCGTCACATTTTTTCTTGTCCAAGAATCTTTAATTTTAGGTCAAAATGTCTGACTCAATGAATGTACACGAAAGCCACGGTTCTGAGGACTATGAGGAGAATGGTGTGATTGTTTTAGGTGCAGATGTACCATTGCATAACCCTGACAGCACACAAGAGCTAAACCCCATGAGAGTGGATTCGTGCAATGCCCAACATGATGATGTCAGCTCCCGCATTGACAAGAGCACATGCCGAGAGGGCCAACATGAAACGCCGGGAACCCTCGCTCGAAGGGAAAGAGGGGTCAGCCTCCACACAATCTTTAAAATGCTCCAGGCACAACAAATGGCGATTACTCAGGTGCAAAACCATCAAAAGAGTTTGAGCGCAAAGGCACCAGGAACAACCCCTCGAATCCAGCGGGTACCAAATAACGGGTCGACATCCGACCCCGCAGTTCTAAAAATGCTCGAGGGCCTCACGAAGAGGATAGAGTCAAGGTTCTCGAAGAGAGAACAGAGGCCATGTAAGGAAATATATCGACCTTACGCCGAGAAACAAAGAAGCACCATAAGAAGCGACACGCCCCGAATCGATCGAAGGACAGACCGGGGCCGGGATCCTCGAGGACCAGCGAACAAAGCTAGGTTCAATAGGTGCACATAGCCGTCTGAGGTACCCTTATCGCCCAAACACATCTTCAGCATTGGTTTTTCAGATATCATATCGGCCATGGGAGAAATGAAAGACACCAGGTGGCCAAACCCCATACTATCAGACCCTTCGCAAAGGAACCCTAACCTGGTGTGCGAGTTTCACGGTACGCACAGTCATAGGACCGACGATTGCAGACAACTCCGAGAGGAAGCAACCCGACTAGTTAGCAAAGGGTACCTCAAAGAATTCATTAGAGACCGAGCTGTAAATCACCATCAGGGAAGAAAAGCAGCTCGAAGGAGCGAAATGGGAAAACCACAGCACGTCGCCCATATGATCATCAGAGGGACTGTCATTCCTCCAGGAGCCCTGGCCAAGCGAATGAAAGTATCCACTGGGACAGGTAACAAAGGTATACTTGGGAACGGGACTAACCCCCGGACTTAGGAGAAAAATCGTTCGATTTCTTATTATTAGCATCGACTACTTTGCTTGGTCCCATTTAGGCATGAAAAGGATCCCGTCGGGAATAACCACCCACTGATTGAACGTCGACCCCATGTTCAAATCGGTAAGGCAAAAAAGAAGACCTCAGTCCGAAGTAAAACATGCATTCGTCGAAGACAAGTCCCTGCGCGCAGAGGACCATTTTATTCATTTGCAGGAGACATTCGACACTCTCGAAAGCTACAACACGAGACTCAACCTCGAGAAGTGTGCCTTTAGGTTGTGTTCGAGCAAATTCCTAGGCTTCATGGTGTCAAGGTCGCCACATAAGAGCCATCACTTCTTGTCCTTGCTCGAAAAGGAAAATAGCCTCGAACGGATTCCGGAGTGCCAACATGCCTTAGAGGAGTTAGAGCAGTATCTATCAAACCCACCTTTACTCTACGTCCCAAAGGAGAATGAAACACTGTATCTATACCTAGCCGTGTCCGAGGCAGCGATAAGTGGTGTGCTAGTTCGAGATGAACAAGGTACACAATTCCCTGTTCACTATGTAAGTCAGACCTTGGGCGATGCTGAAACAAGGTACCCCCCTATAGAAAAACTAGCCTTCGCATTAATTAGAGCATCTTGAAAGTTAGAGCCTTATTTTCGATTTCATCACATTTGTGTTTTAACAACGTACCCCCTTCGAAGCATGTTGCATAAGCCCGAGCTATCAGGCCAAGGGGGCCATCCAACTCGGGGGGTATGATATCAAGCATTAGCCCCGATCGGCTATTAAATCCCAAATTTTGGCCGATTTCGTAGCTGGCTTTACGCTTGCCCTAGTGCCCGAAGTAGAGAAAGAACTTCTGCTAAAACCGGACATGTCTTTTGGGGTATGAACCCTGTTCGCTGATGGTGCTTTGAACGTGAAAGGGTCCAGGCTCAGTATAATTCTAAATCCACATACGGGCGGTATGATTAGACAATCTATAAAAACCGTAAAATTGACTAACAACGAAGCCAAGTATGAGGCTATGATTGCAGGTATGAAATTGGCCAAAGGCCTAGGAGCCGAAATCATTGAGGCAAAATGTGATTCCCTCTTGATAGTGAACCAGGTAAATAGGAGCTTCGAACTTCGAGAAGGTAGGATGCAAAGGTACTTAGACAAAACTCAAGTCATACTGCATCGTTTCAAGGAGTGGACCCTGACCACACACCCCGAGAGCAAAATAGCGAGGTCGATGCCCTCACAAATATGGGATCATCCGTCGAAGAGGACGACATACTCCCTGGAATGGTCGTTCAACTATCCAAATCAGTGATCAGGAAAGGCCATGACGAAATTACTCCACCGCAGACCCAAAGGAGTCAAGAGCCCTGCGAACCAAAGCAGCACGGTTCTAGCTCGACGAAGGACCTTCGATGGACCCCTAGAGGTATGTTTGGGATCGGGGGATACAAATTATGTGCTCCGAGAAATCCACGGGGGTACTTTCAAAAATCACTCTGGCGCCGATTCTCTAATCCAAAAGATGGTCAGAGAAGGTCATTATTGGGACAACATGGAAAAAGACGCTAAGGAATTCGTCCGGGAATGCGACAAATGCCAAAGATTTGCACCCATGATTCACCAACCCGGTGAACAACTACATCCAGGTTTGTCACCATGGCTGTTTGTGAAATGAGGGATGGACATCATCGGACCCCTGCCAACCGCACCAGGTAAAGCTAGATTTATTCTATTTATGACTGACTATTTCTCAAAATAAGTGGAAACGCAGGCCTTCGAGAAGATAAGAGAAAAATAAGTCATTAACTTCATATGGGACCATATCCTGTGCCGATTTAGGATCCCCTCCGAGATAACCTGTGACAACAGAAAGCAGTTCACCCGAAGCAAAGTGACAAAGTTCCTCGAGGACCATAAGATCAAAAGGACCCTGTCAACACCTGATCACCCCTGTGCAAACGGCCAAGCCGAATCCACGAACAAAACCATCATTCAAAACTTAAAGAATAAGTTAGAAAATGCAAAACGTAGATGGAGGGAAATGCTTCCCGAGGTCTTATGGGAGTATCGAACAACTCCAAAATCAAGCATAGGAGAGACGCCATTCTCTCTGGTGTACGGGTCCGAGGCTTTGATACTGGTCGAGGTCGGGGAGCCAAGTGCTAGGTTACGACATGCTACCGAGAGTTCTAACAACGAGGCTATGACTACAACCCTCAAACTATTAGACGAGAAGCGAGAAGCTTCACTGGTCCGAATGGATGCCCAAAAACAAAGAATCGAAAGATACTATAACAGGAGAACAAATCTCCGACACTTAGGAGTCGGGGACTTAGTCCTAAAAAAAGTCACCCTAAACACTCAGAACCCTAATGAGGGGAAGCTAGGCCCGAGATGGGAAGGACCGTACCGTGTCCTCGGAGTAATCGGCAAAGGATACTACAAACTCGACACCACAGAAGGTGAACAACTCTCGAGAAATCGGAACATATCCATGCCCAAACGCTACTACTGCTAAAGTAAGACCACGCTTCTATTTTCATTCACATGTTCCGAACTAAAATTCTGCAGATATCCAATGGAAGACATGGAAACATCCTTCAAACTTCAAAAGATCCCTGGGTTTTAAAGCATGCGTTGCACTCTTTTCCTTCGATCAGGTTTTATCCCTAAAAAGGGTTTTACCGATAAGGTTTTAACGAGGCAACACCTATACGCTACCCAAGGAGAACTCAAACAAGTATTCAAGGCTCCTCTCCAGTCAACCTCGAATACTGCGGGACATCCCCCCGGGAGGTTGCCTCCTCGGAAGAACCGAAGAAAGCCGATGAAGAGACTCTCGACAAGAAAATGATGTATCGGGGCAAACGGTCAAATGAACTGTGTCCGCATTGAATAATCGAGCCCTGAAAGGTGAAAATATGTATACTCGTACCAAGTAATCAAAGGAGCATCTTTTATACAAAGCTTTGTGCTTTCAAAGAATTTTTTACCGCAAGAAATGGGCCCAGAGCCAGAAATTCCTTGGACACTCGGGGACTAACGCCGAAGACTCGAGGCCATAAGATCCCAAGTGGGTAACCTCGAGCCCAAAAGCCAGTTGTGGCGTTATCAAATCTGTAAGTCCTACGGGCATGGTCAAAACTGTAAGTCCTACGGGCATGGTCAAAACTGTAAGTCTTACGGGCATGATCAAAGCTGTAAGGCCTCAAGTAAGGCATGTCCCAATCATATGGCCTTGTAAAAGGCACAATCCCGATTTTTAAGCCAAGGCTATATATTCGAACTTGTAAGACCCCTAAAAAGTCATACCCTCGAATATAGACGCTGAGGATACTTTACTCGGGGACTATAGGCTATGACCAACCACAACGACTCCGATCGATAGGCTACAACCAAACATAACGACTCCAGTCGATAGGCTCGGCCAGATTAACGCGACTCAGGGACGAACGCAAAAATTTCAAATAAGTCTTTGGCGAGGGAAAATATAGCCATACTAAAAGTCGTATCGACCTAATGCGTAAGAGCCTTGGCGCCATCTTACAGAGCCTCAAGGCTAATTCTAAAAAACCTAAGGGTCGATGAGCTCGAGTCGTAACGCGACTCGAGGATTGAGTCTGAAACGGTTAACAAAAATGCCTAAGGGCAAACACATAGGAGCCCCCGGGTCAACGTCAAAAAGCCTAGGGGCCGATTAAAGTTCGCATCGACCCCATGCTTAAAAGCATAAGTGCCAGCTTAAAAAATCTCAAGGCTAATTCGCCAAACCTAAGGGTCGATGAGCTCGAGACGAAATCCGACTCGAAGACTGAGCCCTAAATGGTTAACCAAAAACGCCTAAGGGCCGACGCGTAAGAGACCAAGAGCCAGTATAAAAGAATCTCAAGGTCAACTTTAAGACCTAAAGGTCGAAAAACTCAAGCCAAAACGTAATTCGCGGGCTAAAATGTTCAATTTTCGGCCATTGTGAAATTTCTCATCAAAACAGAAACCTAAGGGCTTGCTCTGAAGTCCGAATCTCGGGCCAATAACAAACGAGCACTGCAATCTATCACGAAAAGCAAAGGCAAAATAGGGAATGATGAAAGTTGAAGGGTTTCTTATATATTGGAAGCTCAAATGAGCATATTTACAGGGTTTGTATCTAAAGTTATTACAAAGGAAAGGACAAATATAACCCTAATCTATCGCCAGGGCTATGCCTTCAACAACTACAGCTCCGTCCTCGGGGGCTTCAACGGTCCCTTCCCCCTCGGGGACTTCGCCCTCATCTCCATCATCTTCCGAGCCACTGCTCGACTCACCTTCAGAAGTGAGCAAGGCAGCGACCTCCTCTTCTAGGGCCTTCATCCGCTCGAACTCGGTAGACAAATCTATGCCCCCATATGCATATCCTCGAGAGCCTGCCTTCGAGATTTTAACCGGGCATGCTCTACAGCTCGAGCCAATTTCAACTCGGCCTCCTCATATACCTTCCTGTCCTGGACATTTGCGGCAACTGCATCCTCCTTGTACGAGGACACAAGCGCTTCAGCTTCAGCTCTGGCTGCAAATAGTGCAACGGCCGACTTGGCTAAAAGATCTTTGCATTTATTGTTCTCCGTCCTCACATCATGAAGCTAATGTTCGATCAAGGCCACCTTCTACCGGAGAGTACCTCTCTTGGTGGTCATCTCACTCACGTGCCGTTTGAGTTCGAGAATTTCGGTGTCTTTGGCTCGGAGTTCTCCCTTCGCTAGAGCATCTCTCCTGTCATTTCGCAAAAATTAGCACGAAGGTGTCAGAACACTGGAAGGCGGGTAGATATAAAGGAAAAAACAGATAGAGATTATATCACCTGCTCAACAAGGCAAGTCCTCTCCCGAGACGCTACCTCAAAACTAGCCCAAAGGCCACGAAATTCCTCCCCCTTCTTGGCAAAGCGAGCCCTAAGCTCGTTAGCCTCCAAGGTAAGCCTCTTGCACTCACCTTCGTAGTGAGTTAACTCGGCTTGAAACTTGGCAAAGGTCTGATCATAAAGCACCTTGGCCTGAAAGCATGAAAGAAACAAAGTGAGAAAGACGAAGATCGGGGCACCGAGCATAATTTGCGAAAGATTACCTGTTTGCAGAGCCTGTCGAGCTCACTGAAGATGAATAAGACATTAAGCTCAGGGTTTTCCTCGGCTGTAGAAAACAACCCTTCAAACACTTTCTTGTCCTTGGTGGACACCCCCACAGTGGGAGATTCCCCGATTCGGGCATCTTGTGACTGACCCAAAAGTAAAGCCGGTTCCGGCTGAGAGTCGCTCACTTCAATAACACCGGATGGATCGACCGGGGACTTCTCTTGCCTCTATGAAACCCCAGAACTAGGTCCTCCGGCCCGCTTACCGGGCACACTCCAGCTCGGGGAACATCCCTGTTAGCAGCAAGCTCAGGGACATTACCTGATACTTCTTCGGCAGGCTTCTCGGCTCCGGACGGGGCAACAACTACATCAAGCTCCGATTTAGATACCCCGGCTTAACAGCCACTGGCTCGGCTAGATGTGGGACAACCAGGTTTTCTCCTCCCAGGGGCACTATCAAGGGATTATTTCTTTCCTCACCTTCAGCTCGAGGACTCTCAGAAACTTCGGGAGTTAAGGCCGTTGAGTAGGCCTTGGATTCTTCCACTTTGGCCTTCTTTGATTTTGAAGGCTCAACCGGTGATTTCCTTCTTTTCTTCTTCTCTTTGTCAAAATTCGGGGTATCCGCTTCCTCAGGCGGAGCCTCCCTCATCACGGAAGCCTCTCCTAGACCTGTACAAATGCAACATATGACCACCGGATGCGAGGGTATAATCAGCGATGTCTCTTCGGAGAAATTCAATTACAACAAGGATAAGGACTCACCATGGTTCTTTGCTTCCCACCGAGCACCTGACAAATCGCGCCACACGCGCTCAACATATGGGCAAGCCAAATCTAGCTGACCAATCCAACTTGAGAGATCTTTAACCGAACCAGGGTACACCGAATAGATACATCAACAACAGGAGTTAGTCTGTGGAGCAATTAATCCAAAGGAAAAGGAAATATGTCTAACTAACATATGCACTTACGATTCTTGTTCCACTTTTCAGGGAACGACATCCTTTCCGCCAGAATCAAGTCCGAAGTCCTAACTCGGACAAAACGGCTCATCCATCCTCTGTCCCTAACCTCGTTAGTATATGCAAAGAAGTCTCTCGAGATCCGACGTTGAAGTTTAATCAAGCCACCACGAAAAAGTCGGGGGCTATACATTCTAACCTAGTGGTCAAGGGTAAAATGCATTCCCTCGACCGTGTTCGAGAAATGCGTGGTCATATAAACAATGCGCTAGAACGACAGATGTATTTGACCAAGAGTCACTTGGTATCGTTCACATAAGTCGAGGATCACAGGATCTATTGGGGGTGACGATGGTCCCACCGGGCCAAGGGTAAATGGATAGATATACATACTGAGAAAGCCGGCCTCGTATGTGGTTATGTCTTCCCCCCGAGAGCGAATCTTCACCAACACCGAATCCTCCTAGTGGCAGTCATCTTTCACTTTCTCGATGTCTGATATTAAGCTGATATATCAGGACATGGGCTCACCCTGGCCTCGAGGAAGGTTTGTTGATCTTAAAATCAGAGGTTATCACACATGCTCCAGGGATTCATTCCTCGAGACGAAGAGGCTCCGTCGCCTTCCCTTAGATGAACGTGAAGAAGAGGAAGGTTTATCGCCCTGAGAAACATTGGAGGAAGTCTTCTCTATTTTCTTTTGAGATATTTTGAAAGAAGGAAAGAAATATAGTTAGAGAAAGAACACAAGAAAAAAGTAAGAAGATGTTTTTCAAGAGCTAGGGGATGCGGTTAAAAAGAAGAGGCGAATGAAGGGGTATTTATAGAGAACCATCATGTAAGTTAGAGGGAGCCAAAAGACAGTAACTACCGTAATCAACTCAACGACTTCCCAGTGGCTGTATTGACACGACCCTTTGGATTCCCCTCTGTCGCGTCAATTTCTTTATATGACACGGGTGACGCAATAATGGAAGCATTAAAGGATGATGAATTCAAATTGTTTCTTGTCTTTTCATTCCAAGAAATGCGGGGACTGTCTGTGTACGGTCAAAATAGGTCACGACCGATTTTTGAGATTTTTGTTGACATCGGGAGCAGATCCGAGGTGCAACTCCGAGACGAATTCCTCGAAGGGTGATAACTGAAGGATTGATGCACCTCGAGACGAGGAGAAGATCAGAGCCCGTCACGGAAATGCGCGGGACTCCCGAGAACATGTGATTGAAGCTGACAAGCGCTTGTAAAATAGTACAAATCCGTACCGGACCGCTGAATAGCTGTACCAACTATTCTCTTTTGTAATAAATGCTTATGTACTATGTTGGGTATCCCCTACTATATAAAGATGACCCTTATCGTTTTTTGCACACACAATATTCAATACAAGGAACAAGAATACTCTCTGCTCTCTAAGTCAAACATCCTATATTGTCTCTATATTTATTATTTACTTGCATTTATTGTATTTCATTACTTGTTCTTCATTTATTATCCATAATTGATCATAAATAGCCTCCTCCGAGGACCATAAGGTTGTTATAGCTTCATCGATCGCCCATCACTGACCCCGAGCCTCGACCTCGAGGACCTATCTCAGCTAGCTCGGAACCCCCGACTTGAGGCAGTCTGTTTGATTTTGACTCACTCTTATCTCGTTTCTTTTACTCACACTTAGCACCTATTTCTTAACAACAAGCATTAAAATAAATCGCATATTTTTAGAACCACATAATCAAATATAATTGTAATTACCATTTTCAAGGTAAAAAATTAGAAGTGTACCTTATTTAGGGCTCCTCTATTACATAAAGAGGAATCTCCTTCATTTATAATCATCATTATTCACTGATAAAATATATACACTCGCTTAATATCTTGTTATTTCATTTAGTGTTCATCTGAGTTGCATTATCATCTGATGTTCTTAATATTCCACCTCGAGAATATCCTGAATCGAGGTCGAGGCTTTGCTTACATATTGGTTTGATTTATTTTATTGCCTAATTCATCTGTTTAATTCCTTATTTATCAATTGGTATTGGATTAAATCACATATTCATAAAACCACATTACAAGTTTAATTGTTATTCAAATTTGAGGGTAAGCAGTTTTGCGCCCACCATGGGGCTAAGGATAATAGTGATTGTTCAGTGCTGATTCTGATAATACACTTATTTTACGCTTGTTCTTGTCAAGTATCTTTGCTTTCAAGTTAAAACATGTCAAGCTCACAAAACGCACCGACACACGGTGATAATGGCCTCATATTTCACGGGAAAAATGATAATGTAATTGCTCCAGGGGTCGAGGTGCCATAGGCTAATCTCGGAGAAGCACTGGTTGCCAACCCAGTCAATGTCAGTTCGCACGTTGCTTTAAATGCGGACCTAGGCGCAGACCTCGAAGGGAGTGTACGCAGAGAAGGCCGATCAATTGGCCAAGGTACATAGGTCAGAGGAGATTGAGGAGTCAGTCTCCAAGTGATATTCAAGATTCTCCAGTTATTTCTCAGTTACAAAATCAACATAGAGTTCTGAATGGGGTCGAGCCGGAAATCACTCGCCATACCGAGCCAGTATCGAAAAGGTTGAATGGTAACGAATATGGGACTGATCCTGTAATAATGAAAATGCTCGAAGATCTCACCAAAAGAATTGAGTTGGAAGAGAAGAAAATCGATAATGATAAAAAGTGGAAACATACAACTCACGAGTTGATCAAATACGGGGTGTTACATCTCGCGTTTTTCGTACGTTAAAGTTTTTTCTTCAGTAAATTAACATAAACTCGGAGATGAGGTTATCTTGATGTTAGCATATTTATGCTATTTATACAAGCAATAAGTGCCATGAAGGAAAGCGTACACAAATGAAGGAAAATTAGTTTTGTTGAAGGTTGTCGAATTTTGATAAAATACGGTGTGAGCTATAATACCCAATACTTATGGACTAATACCATGCACGGTACCATATGACCACGGTAGTATGATGTATAGAGTATATTAAAAATAAATAGAATATTAAGTAATTTGAGATAATTTTTAATTATGCGGGTATTTGGTTCATTATCGGATAACGGAACATTACCTAATTAACTAATAAGTGGATAAAGATCAATAATTCTCACCCCAAAACGTGGCAGTTAGCTTATAAAGAAATGACTAAGATTCATTTCCTGTTAGGTGGCTTGTAGATATACCTTTACTACATTTCAAAGTCTTTCAATACCTAAGACTTTGAAATATTATAATCAAGGTGGAACTTTACTACATTTAAAAGTCTTTCAACATCCAAGACCTTGCAGTATTATAATCAAGGTGGAACATTTCAGCAAGTTTCATTTTGAACATTAAAGTCATTCTCCAAAAAAAAACCTTTCAGCAAGTATTCATTTCAAACGTTATAATTAGAGTGGAACGTAAAACATTTCCGGTTATAAAAGAGTACATTGCAATCTTTTTCAAGAATGTCATATGGAATTTTTCTACTCCAGATATGTTAAAAAGACTAAGCTCTTCCTTCATTTTAGCATGACCCCGTAATTACACGAGTTTGATAACGATACATCGTGCTACCCTTTTAATGTTGTACAAGACATATAAGGCAATGTTCACTTTAGTTTGTCATGACATCCCTGCAACTTCTTGGCTCTTTAGAAGAGGGCATGAAGAATGTCTAATATGACTTTATTGAGTAGTTCTGGTTTATGAATGATTAATTGCCTTTTTGCAGAACCTTACCAGACCAATAAATCCATTAAATTGGCTTCTAAGGTTAATGGAAGGTTTAGTACTAGCAGCAACTTAGGGTAAAGTGAAGCTTTTTCATATGCCACTAACATGGTTAGAGCGGTTATAATATATATCATACTATATTATAAGCATGAACACTTTTAGGTGAAGTTAGTTTACTAAAATGTCCTTCAAAAGCTGAAAGACCATTTTACCCTTCACTAAACACCACTCCTATAAAATTATGCTTTTGTTAAATTATTATTTCCCAACTATTAAATGTTAAATCTAAGTTACAATGAACGTGGTTGGAATCCTACTACTAATGATTCTATTGCTCAAGTGAATGCAGTAAAAAAGAACATATGTATTCAGTAAGATTTTTGGGTTCTATTTGTCATTATGTCTTCTCCATCTCATCCGTTAAGAAAGACGTATGCTATCAATTTAAAATGATAATCAATTCTCTTATCTACTAAACAAAATATATTATTAACCTATTTTCCTAAAATTCCCCTATTTTTCTTCTTTTACAATGTTTCTTAGCTCAGGTTTCCCTTTGTAAAATTCCACCATCCTCATTTTCATTATAACTCCTATTTTATGTCTCCTCCTTCCCCCACCCATTTTCATTCTTTGTGATACGTATTTTACCCTCCCATTAATTACCCTTTTAACTAACATAAATATATTCTATTAATTAAACTAAATATCCTATTTAATAAAATAAAAAACTAACACATAGGAAGAAGGCAACGCTTCATGGTTTGTTGTTAAGAAAGGTTGTTTCTAAGTTGCTTAGAGTTGCCACCGTTCCAAATGCCTACAAACAGCTCTCAACGTTTCATAATCCTCATTAACTGTCAAAAATTATAAGTTAATTAAACACTACTTTTTTTGTCACTTCAAACATTCATTGCTTTCTTCACTTGCATGCTTAATACAATGGGGTTTTGCTAATCAATTTTTCGTGGCTATTGAGAGTAGCAGTCAAGAATGATAATGGAGCATATCTGTAGTTCTCTTTTGTGCGAATTACTGGGATTTCTTGGTTCATTCTTTTCGATTCCTAAATCTGGTAATTCATTTTATTCTCATTCTGTTCTTTTTAGTTTTTTGGTATCCAAAACTTACTTAGTTTACGAGTGTAACGACCCTAAATCCTAACAGGTCGTGATGACGCCTATCGTGGAACTAGGCTAGCCAACACTCATAACTTTCACATTTTTCTTTTCAAATATCTCAATTTATTTTCAGCAATTCATAACACGCATATAAATTTCAAAATCTTTAAACAAAATAATTAAGCTAACAGTCTACAACCGTCCCCAAGACCCGGAGTCAACGTGTCATGAGCATCTACGAATAAACTAACTCTGCTATTGTCATAGACAAAGTCTAGGAATAAAATACTAATACAAAATAAGGAAGGGAAATGGAGAAGCTGCGGACGCTGGACAGCTACCTCGAAATCCCGTAAAGCTGCTGCTAACGAACAAAGATGTCTACTGCTCCACACTAGTACCTAGATCTGTACACAGGGGTGCATGGAGTAATGATGAGTACGCCAACTTAGTAGTAATGAAAATAAATCACAGTCTGAGAACAACGAAACACAGTGCACATATACACCAATTCATAAAAACAGTAAAACACCAAGTCACCATAAAGTATTCATCAAATACATAAGTTCGAAAATCAATTTCCAGAAATCTTTTCAAACAAATATAATTTCAATATATCTCAGTAAAACTCTCAGTAAAAATCATTTTGAAAAACGAAGTGAATCGTAGTCAAAACTCAGTAAAATTTACATAAATCTGCCCCTCGGGCCATAATCATTTCTCATAACAATTTCCCTCAGCACCTCACAATCACTCAGTATCAGCCCATCAGGCAACCTCACAGTCACTCAGTATCAGCCCATCAGGCAACCTCACAGTCACTCAGTATCAGCCCATCAGGCAACCACACAGTCACTCAATAATAGCCCCGCGACCATCACTTAGTAGGTACCTGCGCTCACTGGGGGTGTGTACAGACTCTGGAGGGGCTCCTATAGCCCAAGCGCTATAACAAGCCACATCATGGCATAAATCACTCAATATTGGCCCTCGACCTCTCTCATATCATAACATCCTCACAACATTGGCCCGCAGTCTCACTCAATCAAACACTCTCAACATGCCCCTCATGCCATAAATATACCGGGTTCTCGACCCAAAAATAGTGTTTCATTTTCAAGAAATAATATCAAAAATACTCTGAGTGTCAAAAATATTTTCAAGAACAGACGGAGTGAAGATCATAACATATCAAGTGAGGAAAATAGTAAAATTAGCCCCCAAAGGGTTAAACCGATCGGAACTAGGCCCTAAACATGGCTTACAACCCAAATCATATCAAAATATATCAATACTATTAAGCATATGCTTAAAAATCGGTTTCGCAACTCAATAGTTGCCTAAATAGGGAATATATTTCCAAATTTCCAATCTTTGCATTCCAAAATCCGTGAAAGGATGTAAAGTCCGGGGTTTCATACCCTCAGGACAGGATTTAAAGACATTACTTACCTCAAACTAGCCCGAAAAGCTACTCCGCAACACGTTTGCCCCTCGAATCGGCTCCCAAATGGTCCGAGTTATACCGAGACCGACTCCGTTGTGCTTGGTCATCCACTCCTTGACGAGTTGCTTTTTTCTTCTGCTCCAAGAGATGCTGGTTCGAGTCCATCTAGTGAGAGAGTTTGTGAGTATACTTCGGGATTTTATTAATATGCCTCCTTTGACTTATCTCAACGTTTATTTAGCCAACACCAACATAATATGAGAAGTTAAAAAAAAGGCCTATATCTTCAAGAAAAAGGCGAGCTAAATTTCTCTTATCAGTAACGCCGAGAGAAACCTTCAATTTACCCACCAGATGCGGCAATGTGTTAATGTTGTCTTGAACATATTGGTCTACGCATGATTCCATAACCTTTGTGGCATCGCTGTTCTTCTGGAGTTTGGCAGTCTCATACTTGTCTTGGCAGACCCTTAGAGACCTATTCATCTTTTCTTGAAAATTGGCCATTTCATTCTCAACAAGATTCTGAGCCTGAAGAACGGGAACACTGTACTACTCCACACCGTTGTCTATCTCCTCTCGTTGTCTCCTCCTGCCAAAGCACTCATACGCACATTTGAAGTATGCTTGCTGAAGGTTACAATGGACATAATCTTGGACGCCGAAGAGTTGGGTCTGGGCGAATGTATTCACTTCGTTGAGTTTCTGCCTTTAGTCTTTCTGTCATAATTGTCTCTTCGCTGCTGCTATAGCATCCATCTTTGATGATTAGTAAACACCCAATTTTATCTAGTTATATGTGGAGTTTTTGGCAATTAGATGTAATTGTTTGGGGTTTAGGGTTTTAGACGATTGTTGAGGTTTCTTGCTCTTGGATTGCTTGGGGAAAGGGATATAAACTTTGAGGAGATGATACTACCCTATCAATAGGGTATTTAAAAAAAACAGAAAAGCCCATTTAAGAGACTAAGTGTCTATGTTCTCACCACGACCACTCCGAACCCGAACAAACGACCCAACACATCATAATTAGGTTAATTAACACATAACAAAGCTGAAACATGGGAAACATGGCTAATCTTACGGAACGATTGACCGGGTCATTACATTCTCCTCCACTTAAACATGCGTTCGTCCTCGAATGTGCCTAGAGTTGTTCCAAACACCACCCAAATTGCCGTGTAACCTATCATGCACATACTCGGGGTGATCCCTCATCACCCTATCCCATATAGGTCTAATAGCACAACACAGTTGAAATTTCGAAGTCCGATCCTGACCCATAA
>ML285939.1:0-15303 GCA_005239495.1 Nicotiana undulata
GATCCTAATAGGGGCTGGTTGTTTAGTGACTCCTGATGGCTGGACTCTTGTATTATTTTGGGGCTGTTGCTCTTCATTATAACTCTGCATTAATTCTGGGTGTAATCTCCTGCATTCAAGCATATCATGACCTTGTAGCTTGCATTCTCGACAGTATTTAGGCAAGTAGTCATATTTTATTGTGATCCACTCAGTTTTCACCTTGCCTGTAGCCTCATTCCTAATGTCCATTCTTATCTTCTTTGGCAGGTATGCTAACAAGTCTACCAAGACTTTCACACGAGCACAGTTAGGCCTCGTTTTATTGATCGTGGCCATATCCAGATGCAGCGGCTTACCAACTGCTGAAGCTAAAGAGAAAAGAGCCTCTTTCACAAAGAAAGTTGGTAGCAGGTTGGGGAAAGATATCCAAGACATAACTCTTGATGTCTCTTCCCCAGCCTTAAAATTAGCATCATATATCATTGTCCTCATCTGGTAATCTTTACCAGATTTATCTTTAATGTAATAAACTATTTTAGATGTAAACTCTATGAAATCTTGCCATAGCGATAGCCTTACCAGTAGGTGTCGATCACGTAGGTATCCGATATTGCATTCACCCTTAATCCCACATTGAATTGGGATTACTCTACGTAATTCATTAAGTTCTGGCCAACCATACGAAAACTTACACACCACAGCGAACTGAAGGCCTTCTATAACATTCATTCGATCTATTTCAACGTCTGTAAATTCAATTAAGGGCTGCCCTTGTAAATATGTTGGTCGCCTGAATGGAATTGGAGCAACAATTGTAATTCTATCCTGCATAGCATTCATATTTGATGTGGGCTTGGCAACCTTTGCATAATCCATGGTCTGGGGCGGGATGTTTGGGGTCGCTGGTGGCTGGGTTGTGGTGGGTGGGGTCGCAGCGGTCAGCCCTGCCACTGGTGGTGGCTGGCCGCCGGAAGTTGTGGCCATTACTGGCCGGAAATCAAGAAAGCGGTAGTTTCTCTCTCTAAAGGTCTAGAGAGAAGGCAGAGATTAGAATACCGTGGTGTACACCATGCAATTAGCTTCTTGCTCCAACGAAAATTTTGCACCCTCTTTAATTGCCTTATCTGCCTCTAATATTACTACACTATCGGCTCCACTTACCCATGCAAAAATTTATCATACACTAAAATTCTTTAAACCCCTAAAAGCACCGGGTCCTGATGGTATTCATCCTATTATTTTTTTCAAAAATACTAGCACTACACTCAACAGGCAGTCACCACCGTATGCATGAATGAATTTTCCACTCATACCATCTCTCCAGACATTAACCAAAATTTTCTAACCTTAATTCCAAAAATTAAAAACCCTACAAATGTATTACATTACCGTCCCATAGGATTTTATAATACTATTTACAAAATTATTACCAAATACTCGTCAATTGTATTAGGCCTTTCTTATCTGCCCTAATTAGTCCAACTCAAAGCAGCTTTATACCAGGGAGACGTGTTGTGGATAATGCTATCGTTGTCCAAGAAGCTATACACTCATTTCAACGTTCAAAGGGTCAATTTGGCAAAATGATGCTAAATATTGACCTTGAAACGACATTTGACCGCCTTGAGTGGTCCTTCATCCGTTATTCCCTCAAAAAATTAAACTTCCCCACTTCTATTATCCAACTTATCATGTCATGCATAACCACATCCTCCATTTCAATACTAGTTATGTCATGACCTAAAATTTCCACATTTGGGACCGCGATGACGCCTAACAATTCACTTGCTTGGCAAGCCAATGTTAGAGAATCTTTAAGCCAGTTTTAATCAATTCAAATAAGTAAAAATCAATTTAACCGAAATAAAACTAAAATGAAGTACGAAGTGGCATAATAACCAATAATATCTAAGTACAACTCGATTTGGAGTCACAAGTGCACGAGCTTCTAGAGATTCTACATATAGAGTCTGAAATAAACACAATTGTCATGAATGATATGAGCAATAAATACGGAAAGAGGAAGGGGTCTTCAAGGTCCGCGGACGCCAACACATCTACCTCGAGTCTCCGAATGCTGATCCGAGCTGATGCACCTCACGTACAGCTGGGACCAGTACCAAAATCTACACAGGAAGTGCAGAGTGTAGTATGAGTACAACCAACCCAATGTGCTCCGTAAGTATCGAGCCTAACCTCGACAAGGTAGTGATGGGGCTATGACAGGACACCCACGTAAATAAACATGTACAGACGAAAATAGATATACGACATAACAACAAATAAAGATTTAACATGCACTATTGGGAGGGGACATAAAAAGGGGTACAAGGTACGACAACTACAACAGAAAATGACAACATGAAATAGTCAATAAACCTTCGACCAATGAAAACAGAGAAAACATGAGAAATAAGGACTACACGACATCAGCCATCGTGCTTTTACTCTCAACCTCACCATGAAACAATAACTATGGCACGATATCACCCTTCGTGCTTTTACTCTAAATCTCTCCATAAAATGATAAATACGGCATGTAATCATCCTTCATGCTTTTACTCTCAATTTCATTATTAAACTAATAAATACGGCACGCCATCACCATTCATGCTTTAATACTCACTTCCTCGCGATGTATAAATAAATAAATGAGATAATAATCGGTACGACATAACCCTTCATGCTTTAATACTCTCTTCCTCATGATGTATAAATCAATAAATGAAACAATAATCGGCACGGAACACTCTTCGTGCTTTAACACTCTCCCTTACCATGTAGAAATGGATATATATAAAATTTAGGAGAAAGTATAAGCAAGAATAAACCTTACGTCAACAACGGTTTCACAATACCAAACCTTAACTTCAAATAATGCGCAATTATCACAAGTAGTTCATAAATGTGAAAAGACGATCAATTGAGTAATAAACTAGTCTAAGCATGGATATCATAATCGAAGGAGGAAATAAATTGCAATAAACAAGTCTCACCCACATGCTTTAACCCAATAACAACGCATAAGTACTCATCAACTCACACATATATACGTTATACCCGATATTTTAAACATGTAGCAAATAGGCAAACAAGTCCTAATACCTCGAGTCAAGGTTAACCATGACACGTACGTCACTCCGCAGTCAATTTAGAGCTCTACCCCGGGGCCTTCCCTCTAGAATCCACCCCAAACCACTCGTATCTAACCACAATCGACTTGATAACGTCAAATAATGCTAAGGGAATCAACTACAATACATAAAGATAGGATTTTTACACATTTCCCAAAAAGTCAAGAAAAAAGAAAATTGACCCCGGGCCCGCTTGGTCAAAACCCGAGGTTGGGATCAAAACCCATTTACCTATTCACACCAGAGACCGATTATGTAATTTGTTTTGAAATCTGACCTCAAATTGAGGTCTAAATCCAGAATTTGCAAAAATCCCCAATTCTTCCTAAATCCCTAGTTTTCTACTATGGAATAATAACTATTAGGGCTAGAAATTAATGGGTGATGTTAGAAATGGAAGAAAATGAGTTTAAGTTTACAAATCTATGAATTAGTGTTGAGTTTTCTCTTCAAAACCGCCTCTAGGCCAAGATCTAATGGAAGGTTTATGAAAAATGTGAGAAATCCCGTTTTGGGACTATTTTAAATCACTGGCGTCAGGTGTTCATCGCGTTCGCATGAAACCATACGCGTTCTCGAAGAGCATGGACTAACTGGCGCCACTGAACATTAATATTTTTTGTGGCGATGTTAGTCGTTGCTACAGGTGACTATATAGTGGCGACATAATCTTGTCATTGAGCGTTAATATTTTTTGTGGCGATGTTAGTCGCTGCTAAAGGTGTATATATAGTGGCGAATCATCAAATATTTGCTTGTTTGGAACAATTTTTTGTAGCAGGTTTTCCAACCTTTTGTGGAAACTATGTCGCCACAAAATATGATCTTTTAGCGGCAACTTATAATGTCGCCACAAATAACCTTCAGTTACAGTTTGGGGTGTGGCAATACAACAGTCGCCACTGATGACTTTTAGCAGCGAGTAAAAGGGATTTTGTAGCGACTTTAGTCGCCACAATAAGGTTGATTTCTTGTAGTGCGATCGCGAGTAACTCCACGCATTCACGAAGTTCTAACCTGCCTCACCTTCGTGTACGCGAGACTGGGATCGCGTTCGTGTAGAGTTACCTCAACTCCTCTGCCCAGCCTATATAATGCTACGCGTTCACGTGTGACTAGTCGCGTTTGCGAAGAGAAAGCCCCCCAATGCTCCGTGTTCGCGACCAATGCCTCGCGTTCGCATAGAAAAAAATCTCCCCTGTCCTAGATTCCCCTTCGCTATCCCAAGAAAGGCTTCACAATCGCGAAGCAAAACACACCAGATGACAGCTGAAGCTCAAAAACTAGATTTTCTAAGTTCAAATGGTCTTTAGGCTATCCGAAACTCACCCGAGCTCTGGGGGATCCAAACCATATATGCACACAAGTGCAAAAACCTCATACAAACTCGCACGCATGATCTAAACACCAAAATAACACCTAGAACCACAAATCGGACACCAAATCAAATGGAATTTTCAATGGAGCTTAGAATTTCTATTGTAACAACCGGACGTCCGAATCACGTCAAATCAAATCACCCTAGTTTCAAAACCAAAATACCGATCTGGTATCAACAAAGTCAAACATCGGTCAATTTATAAATTCTTTAAACCTTTAAACTTCAAAATTTCAACAAATTGCGATAACTCGAGTAAAGGACCTCCAAATTCAATTCTGGGCATACACCCAAGTCCCAAATCACGATGTGGACCCAACTGGACCGTCAAAACACGGGCTCGAGTCCGTTTGCTTAAAATGTCGACCGAAGTCAACTCAAATGACTTTTTAAGGCACGAATTCAAATTTTGTCAATTGTTCATATAAAATCCTTTTGAAAAAAGGCACGGACTGCGCACGCAAATCGAGAAAGTTTAAAATGAGATATTTGAGGTTTTAAAACACAGAACTAAGGTTTAAACTCTAGATGATCTATCGGGTAATCACATTCTCCACCTCTAAAATAACCCTTCGTCATCGAACGGACATAGAAAAGTACCCAGACTTGTGAAAAGGTGTGGATATCTACTCCACATGTCCGACTCGGACTCCCATGTAGTTGCCTCGACCGACTGACCTCTTCACTGCCCTCGAACTGAAGGATAACTCTTTGACCTCAACAATTGAACCTACCGGGCTAGAATAGCCACCGGCTCCTTCTCGTAAGTCAAATCCTTGTCCAATTAGACTGAGTTGAAATCTAACACATGGGACGGATCTCCTTGATACTTCCGAAGAATAGACACATGGAACACTGGATGGACTGCTGATAAACTAGGTGGCAATGCGAGCGTGTAAGTCACCTCATCCACTCTCTCAAGAATATCAAAGGGTCCGATATACCTGGGGCTCAACTTGCCCTTCTTCCCAAACCTCATCACACCCTTCATCTGTGAAACCCAAATCAATACCCTCTCTCCAAGCATGAATGCAACATCACGAACTCGACGGTCGGCATAACGCTTCTGCCTAGACTGAGTTGTGCGAAGTCGTTCCTGAATAATCTTGACCTTATCCAAGGCACCCTGTACCATATCTGTACCCAATAATCGAGTCTCTCTTGGATTGAACCATCCAACTCGCGATCGGGCACCTCCTCCCGTATAATGCCTCATAGGGAGCCATCTGAATGCTTGACTGGTAGCTGTTATTATAGGCAAACTCCGCAAGTGGTAAGAGCTGATCCCAAGAACCCCCAAAATATACAACACAGGGGCGAAACATATCCTCCAGTATCTGGATAGTGTGCTCGGACTGTCCGTCCATCTGAGGATGAAATGCTATGCTCAACTCAAACTGCGTGCCAAACTCACGTTGTATTGCCCGCCAGAAGCACGAGGTGAATTGCGTACCTCGATCATAAATGATAGACATGGGCACATCGTGAAGATGGACGGTATCGCAGATGTAGATCTCAGCCAACCTCTCTAAAGAATAGGTAACTGCCACACGAATGAAGTGTGCTGACTTGGTCAGTCTGTCTACAATAATCCATACCGCGTTGAAATCCCTTTGAGTCCATGGGAGTTCTAATAAAAAACCCATAGTGATAATGCTCTGAAGCAAATCACCAGGTCGCTAATGCTCATACTTTAATTGCTGACAATTTAGACACCGATCTACATCTGTAACTATATTATTCTTCATCTTCCTCTACCAATAATGCTGCCGCAAGTCCTACATCTTGGCGACACTTGGATGAATAGAATATCGGGAACTGTGGGCATCCTCAAGAATCAACTCACGAAGTCCATCTACATTGGGCACACAAATACGACCATGCATCATCAAAATTCCATTATCTCCAACAGTAACATGCTTGGAACCACCGTGCCGCACCGTTTCCCTAAGGACAAGCAAATGATGGTCAACATACTGTCGCTCTCTGATGCACTCACACAAGGAAGACCGAGCGATTGTGCAAGCTAGAACATGACTAGCTCTGAAACTTCCAACCCCATGAACTGATTGGCCAAAGCCTGAACATCTGCAGCATGCGAACTCTCACCAACTAGAATATACGCAAGGCTGCCCATACTCACTGTCTTTCTACTCAAGGCATTGGCCACCAAATTGGCCTTCCCGGGATGATACAATATGGTGATATCATAGTCTTTCAATAGCTCCAACCACCTCATCTGCCTCAAATTTAGATCCTTTTGTTTTAACAAATACTGTAGACTCCGGTGATCCGTGAATACCTTGCATGACACACCGTAAAGATAGTGCCTCCAAATCTTCAGCGCATGAACAATTATTGCCAACTCTAACTCATGAGCAGGGTAATTCAATTTAATGAACCTTCAACTGCCACGACGTATATGCAATCACCTTAACACCCTGCATTAACACTACACTGAGCCCAATAAGAGATGGATCACAATACACCGTGTAAGATCCTGAACCTATGGGCAATACCAACAGTGGCGCCATAGTCAAAGTAGTCTTGAGCTTCAGAAAGCTCGACTCACACTCGTCTGACCATGTGAACATGGCGCCCTTCTGGGTGAATCTGGTCAATGAGGAAGCTATAGATGAAAACCCCTCCATGAACCGATGATAATAACCCGCCAAACCTAGGAAACTCCGAATCTCCGTAGCTGAAATGAGTCTAGGCCAGTTTTGAACTACCTCAATCTTCTTAGGATCCACCTGTATTCCCTCCGCCGATACGACATGCCCTAAACAGGTGACTAAGTCTAACCAAAACTCGAACTTTGAAAACTTGGCATATAACTGGCTATCCCTACGAGGTTGAAGTACAAGCCGAAGATGCTACTCGTGCTCCTCTTGACTGCAGGAGTAGATCAAGATATCATCAATAAATACAATCACAAAGTAATCCAAGTAGGGCTTCTACTCGAATCGTAAAATCCATAGATGTTGCTAGGGCATTAGTCAGCCCAAAAGACATCACTAGAAACCCATAATGCCCATACGAGTCTAAAAATATGTCTTAGGGACATCGGATGCCCTAATCTTCGACTGATGGTAGCCATACCTCAAATCAATCTTCGAAAACACCTTGGAACCCTGAAGTTGATCGAATAAGTCATCAGTCCTCGGCGATGGATACTTGTTCTTGATCGTGACTTGGTCCAACTGCCGATAGTCTATGCACATCCTCACGATCCATCTTTCTTCTTCACAAACAACACAGGCGCACCCCAGGGTGAGACACTAGGTCTAATGAAGCTCTTATCAAGCAAATCTTGTAGTTTCTCCTTCAAATCTTTCAACTCTAGCGGGGCCGTAGTATGGCAGAATAAAAATGGGCTGAGTGCTTGGGGCCAAATCAATATAGAAGTCAATATCACTGGCGGGTGGCATCCTTGGAAAATCAGCCAGAAACACGTCTAAAAACTCACGGACAACTGGTATTGAATCCACAGAAGGAACTTTCGAACTAGAATCGCGGACATATGCCAAATAAGCTAGACACCCTTTCTCGACAATACATCAAGCCTTCACATAAGAGATAACTCTGTTGGTAGAATGGCCAGGAGTCCCCCTATACTCTAATCGAGGCAAACTCGGCAAGGCTAAGGTCACCGTTTTGGCGTGACAATCCAATATAGCATGATAAGGTGACAACCAATCCATTCCCAAGATGACATCAAAATCTACCATATCGAGAAGTAGGAGATCTGTGCTAGTCTAAATACTCCCAATAGTAAGCTCACACGAATGATAGACACGATCTATGATGATAGAATCTCCTAGAGGTGTGGAAACATACACAAGAGTACTTAAAGAATCACGAGGCACAAAAAAATATGAAGCAAAGTAGGATGATACATAGGAATAAGTAGAGCCCGAATCAAATAGAACTGAAGCATCTCTATGGAAAACCGGGACAATACCTATGATAACACCGTAAGATGAATCAGCCTCCGGCCTCGCCAAAAAAGTATAAAATCAGGGCTAATATCTACTACTATGAATTGCGTCCCTAGGACGACCTGTAACTGGCTGGCCTGCACCTCTAACGGCCGGACCTCCACCTCTAACGACCTGACCTCCACCTCTGGCTGTCTGACCCATGTCCCTAGCTGGCTGAACACGTGATGAAGCAACCGGTGCCGAAATCATAGCACGAGAACCTTGTTGTTGTGAGCTACCTGGTGCCCGAGGGTAAAATCTAGCAATGTGGTTCGGGTCACCACAAGTATAACAGGACCTCGGCTGTTGTGACTGATGACCCTAAAATTGACGTTGTCGACCTGATTAACCACTCTGAAAACTATATAGTGGAGGTGCATTAATAGGAGCTAGTGGTGCACTATAGGCTAGCTGATCGGGATGAGACATATGAGGGTCACGACCACCTGAAGCACTGTGAGATGCTTGGAGCGCTGAGTGTACGGCCTGGGAGGATGGACTCTACCAAAAGTACCCCTACCTCCAAACGACGTGCCACTAAACCCACCGGAATGATGAGGCCTCCTATCAGACCCTTGCCCTCTCTCCTGTGCAAGAACCACCTCGATCCGCCTAGCAATATTAGATTTCGTCTGAAAGGAAATCTCACCCCTGGTCTCCTTGGCCATCTGTAGCATGATAGGGTGAGTGAGCCCATCAATAAACCTCCTAAACCTTTCTCTCTCATTAGGAAGCAAAAGAAGAGCATGACGAGCTAGATCAACAAAACGGGTCTTGTAATGGGTAACATCCATACCGCCCTACTGAAGATGCTCGAATAGCCTGCGGTAATCCTCTTTCAGTATGATAAGGATAAACTTCTCTAGAAGTAGCTGTGAGAATTGCTCCCAAGTAAGTGTAGGCGACCCAGCTGGTCAGTTCAACATGTAATCTCTCAACCACCTCTTAGTAGAACCCATAATCTGAAATACAGCAAAATCGACCCTATTGGTCTCAACTATACCCATAATACGCAACACCTCATGGTAGTAGTAAAGATAATCATGTGGGTCCTCAGAAGGTGCACCACTGAAGTGAACTGGAAAGAGCTTAGTAATCTTTTCCAAAATTAATAACCCCTCACAAGACATGGCAGGCCTATCGGCCTATGCCACAACAACTGGTTGAACTACCCCAACTGGCGGGGCAGCTGGAGTCTAATACTGGGGAGCCATCTGCTCCGGAGTGTGAGTAGTAGTAGTGTGTGCTCCTACCCAAGCTGAGAGGTGGATGGTGCCACAGGAAATGCACCAGCCTGGGCGACACTCTCCATAAGGCCCACCAAATGAAGAGTGGTGATTTTACCACTCATTTTAGCCTCTTTTCGTTAGATTTTGCATCCTTCAATGATAACTTGAGGTCGTTTATAGTGTGTAATTGCTAGAATTTCAGGAAAATGATGCCATGAAGTGGTTGGTGTTGAATTGGAGTGAAGTTGAGAAAAGAGTGGTGAAAAATGCACAAAAGCTCCAGTGATTCCGCACCTGTGGACTCTGGACCGCTGGTGCAACCTCGCACCTGCGGATGATGGAACGTACCTGCGAAGAAGAGCTAGACTGTACAACAAACGCACCTGTGAGTAATTCACGCACCTGCGGAACCGCAAGTGCGACATTTTGACCGCATCTGCGGAAACTGCTCAAGACACCCAGTCTCGCACCTGCGCTTGGTTTTCCGCTCCTGCAGAACCGCACCTGCGAAGATTCTTCCGCAGGTGCGGCCAACGGGCATCAACACTGGGCAAAAATGTAAAAATACATTTTCTCATTCCCAACTCACATATACTCGACCTAGCAGATCTTTTGGCATATCTTTGGCTTTGTAAAATACATTTTTGAGTAGAGAAGAAGAGAGAAAACATTTTTTGAAGCTAGGGTTGCACACACACTTGGGTCTTGAAGATTTCACTCTTGTGGTTAAGGTTTTCTTACCCATTTATGTTTGTTTCTTCATTTCCTTGCTTTGTATTGAATATTTATGTGTGTAGTATTTATTTCCAACACTTAAATCTTGTTTATGAAAATTTACATATTTAAAGTGTGGAATAAATACCTTGTTGTGCTTATGTATTGAATGATTTTATTATATTTATGAAGTGGGTTATTGTTTCTTTAATTATTCTTGTTCTTTAATGTTTCCAAAGTGATTAGCTAACCCTAGGACTCGCCCACTAGCTCCGAATTAATTTTGAAAAAGATAATTTGGGGTTGGGAAATATTAATTAACAAGAACTTGAGGCTTTAACCCTTATTTTATAGATTCTGCCTAGGGATAGGATTGAACTACTTGTACCCAAATACGGAAGTGCTTAATCTCTTAATTGGGTTAGGAATAATTCAATTAGGAAGTCTGGTTAGTCTTTGGGAAAAGCTAATTAAGAAATGTTATCCNAATTCCCGAAGCATCCATACTTGTTGCCATTGATCAATTTACTTTCTTTCTAGGTTAGTTTATATTTTCGCATTTAACTATAAACACTTTCAAAACCAAAATTCTAATTTGTTTGGCATTGCACGATAAGTGATAATTCTCTTGCATTCCTAATCGCCTCCATATTGTTCTCTGTGGGATTTGACCCCAACCTTGTTGGGTTACTATATTTGACATCTGTCACTTACATTATTTTAAATTGTAATTTGTGCGTATCAAATTTTGGCTCCGTTGCCGGGGAACAATTGGCGTAATTGAGGTTGTTTGAGAAGTAAGCATAAGTTCTTTGATCCAAACTTGTAAATATTTGTGTAATTATTTTTATTGCTTATTTTCTTGAGTTTTGATCCAAAAAGAAATATGGCATCATATAATGAAAATTGGTCGGATGGTTGTTGTTCATACTTTGATGACCCTTGTCCTTATTGTGGAGGACCACACTCGTGGCAAAATTGTTTAAATTCTTCCGGGGATGGATTGTGCGCACAATCTCAAACCCATGAGTGGAGTATTTGTGATAGGTGTGGGTGCCAAAATGGTCATTGGTATGATTGTGCATATTTGTCCATCCCTTCCCGAGCCCCACTATGATGATTCTACTTTTTGTGATGGAAAGTTTAGGGGTGAAAAAGTAGAGGAAATTGAGCATGGTCGAAATGGAGAGTTCAAGATCATGTTGAAGTGTTTACTTGAGGTAGGACACAATGAGAAAAATTCTTTGGAGGATCGTTTGGAAAATAGTCTCCAAAATGGCTTGACACTTGCACAAAACCAAGAAGAACTCTCAAATGCTAAAAATGAGAAGATGATGCTCATGTCGGAGGCCATTCTTGAAAGTGAGGAATCAAGACTTGAACATCCTCCAACCGACTCCATGAGTGTTAGTGATGCCAAGAAAAATAGGGAAGTAGAGTCAACTGGGGTGATTGAAAATTTGGTTGAAATTGACTCCAATCCGGGGGAAAACGAGGATGTCAAAATCCGGAAAAATTTGCAAGTTGGAAGTTTGAAGGCACTTTCCAAGCATTTTTCAACATTGGAATTGTTTGGTAAAACGAAAGTTGAACTACACGAATCAATGGAGTGTTGCGAGGAGGAAAAATTCATACCATACATCTTGCAATATGAGGAAACAAGAAAGCAAAATGACATTCCTCACATGAGAGCCAAGAAGTGCAAAATGAAGAATTCAAGGCTTGGCTCGGTCATCTATTTACCACCCCCCACTGCCCATGATCACAAGCTTGATTCCAAGCTAGGGGCCCAATTCATATCATCCAAGTGGTGAGAAAAGTGGTAAAGTGATTTGCGTCGTGCCACGACGCTAAATACGACGCTTGATGGGAGGCAACCCATTGTTTTTCAAAATGTTTAGTCGTTTTTGTAATTTTCTTTCATAGAGTAGATTATTTTATTTTTTCTAACCAATCTTCCAAGTTTCAGAATTTTTGGAGTTGATTTGAACAGGTCGGAGTGACCGGGTCGCAAAAAACAGTGCAAAAGGAAGCAATTGAAATGTTGGGCAACACACTGACCAGCCCTGCGATGATGCTAGTGCAAAATGCGATCGCAGAGTTGTATGTGTGAGAAACAATGCGATCGCACAATATACACAAAGTTAAGGCTATTTCCAGGGATTCCGCACCTGTGGTCAAAGCAGCCGCATGTTAGACTTCGCAACAACGGATCCTCTGCGCAGGTGCGACATTATCCGCAGGTGCGATTGATTTCCCGCACGTGCGGATACGCAAGTGCGATTCCTTCTCCGCAGGTGCGACTAGCGTGCAATTGAAGTCCCTAAGGTTCACTTCATCAGGTAATTTTTCATTCCAAGCATATTTCCCCAGCACCCAAAATCCCCCATCGCTCAAAACTTCCAACACAGTGTGCATCTCCTCCGTAATTCTCCATTTCATTCACAAGACCCAAGTATTTGCAATTCCTCACTCCGTTCTTCCTCTCTATTTTTTTTATTTTTCTCAGGCCTTCATTGGCCGTGTACATTCAATAGTTGTTTCTATTTCATTTTGTTTCCCTGTGAACTAGGTTAGAATTAGAGTGAGGATTTGGTTGAGAGTAGAGAGTGTGTGCTGATTCCATTGAAGAAACAAATTGTGGGGTTATTGTGAGCTCTAAATTCATGTGAGGAGAGAGTAAAACTTATAATCCCACAAGGTGTTTGTTTAATTGTATAAACAAAAATTAAGTGCTAAGTGCCCTAATCTCATTGTTAATGAAGTTAGTACTAGGTTGGTGCACTAATCTGGAAGTCTTGAGTACAGATTAGTAGCCAAAAACCAAGCCCAAGTAAAAAATGATAGAGAAATTTCTGGGAAGTTGATTTTTGGACGAGGGACCGCAGGTGTGACAAAGTTTTCACAGGTGCGGCTTCGCACCTGCGAGTCCATCGCCACATGTGCGCTTTTGTCCGCAGGTGCACCACCGCACCTGCGATAAATGTTCCGCAGGTGCGGAAACTGGAAAAAATAGAATGTTTGCAATTGGCCCTTCCCGGGCCCGTTCGACTTGGCTTTTTGGCCTATTTGCAGTGTTTTAAGATGCTTAACGAGATTCCACTGCTGGACTAACTTCGTTTTTATTTTTTGTAGGTACTTTTACTTGAAAATGGATTCGAACATGCACCTAAATTCCCCTCTTGGCCATGAAATCGAAGAGGATGCTGAGGAACAATATGACAACATCCGTTTCATGTCCGCTTACTGCCATCGTCGATATTACGACAATCTCCTCACCAAGAAGTTGGTGCTTGAGAAAGGGATTGCGGAGGAAAAATTGGCCGAGACGCTACCGGATTTCCATGGTCGGTTGGTGTCCTCTGGGTGGTCGTGCTTCATTCCCACTCCTTGCAAAGCAAATGAGACATGGATTCAGGAGTTTTACGCCAATATCAAGCGGACAAACTTCGCCGATCCTCAACTCAGAATCAGAGGGAGAATAGTGAGGTTCGGAGTGGAAGAGATCAATGTTGCCCTCGGAATTCCAAACCACCCAATTGAGCCAGTACTAGAGAGAGATCATTGCAACAATTCGGCATGGATTTTGTCCAAGCTGTATCCTGAAAGTGTGAGAGCTGAGTAGGCCAACAAAAGAAAAGTCCTGAAGTCAATCGACTTCACAGCCAAGGCAAATATATGGCTGTATATACTGTGTAGCAGGGTGTCCCCCAGTGGGAATGTCTCAGATGTGTCTTATACCAGAGCCTTAATCATTGCTTGCCTTCTGGATGGCATTCCACTGAATGCAGGCTATTATATTCTGAGCGAGCTGCGTCAATATTTGCTTGATGATGGAGTGGGGTTGATGTTTGCATCCTTGATCACCGAGTTGTGTCGGTGGGCACAGGTTGAGGAGCTCCCCACTGATCAGTGGGTGCCCGCCGACAAACCCTTCCACCCGCTTAGAGTCAAGGGTGAGGGTGGCGTAGTAAAAAGCAAGAAGAGGAAGACCACCACCACCACCACTGCCGGAGCTGGATCCTCCTCACAGCCTGTTGTAGCAGAGGGTCCTTTTGGGGAGATGAACTGTCACGACCCAAACCGACGGGCCACGACGTGCACCTGATACCTTACTCAACCGAGTACCGACATAACGTATCTTTATTATTGCATCATTATATACACGTGACATACGGGTCTAATAGGCCAACATGATCATTTATAAACTCAAAACATAGGCTGATAAGGCCGTACAATCTTTTACGTACACGACATATGTCTACAAGCCTCTAAGAGTACATAAAAGTCATAAAGGTCGGGACAGAGTCCCGCCATACCAAACAATACACGTCTAAATCATACTAACCAAACAAGAAACTCCAAAGCAAATGGAGCGCACCAACATCTTCCGCTGAGCTGATAGCCTACTTGGAGGGATCTTGACTTGTCAATCGGTACCTGTGGGCATGAAACACAGTGTCCCAGGCAAAAGGGACGTCAATACGAATAATTTACCGAGTATGTAAGACACATAAATAAATATATAAGAGACATGAAAGAGATATAGAGTAATTGACTCAACTTGTATGTCTGGATAACTCTGTAAATAATAAATCACTTTTAGCATCATGCATATGCGTATGAATGTCATGTCATGCATAGGTATATGTTTCATAGCATCATCAGCCTCTGAGGGCATCCCATCATATCATATCGACCACTGTGGACAAAATCATCATCGTATACCAGCTGATCAGGTGGTGGTGCGTATATAACGTCATAACCTTTCCCATATCTCATATACATATATATACATATATACGCGTATATAATGCCGTTTGATCATATATATATATATATATATATATATATATATATATATATATATATATATATATATA
>ML285940.1:0-33824 GCA_005239495.1 Nicotiana undulata
TTTTATTGTGTGGAACTACTCTCTTTTGTTGTGTGAGGGCACTTGATTCATGAAGGAAAGGTACTCCTTGACCTCTATGTTAGAGTAAGTGGGTGGGTTGTGAATAATACGTGGTACTTGTGAGTCAAATATTGAGGTGAAGATGTTACGCTTTTGTGCTTAGTCTAGTTTAAATTTTCTTGGTATGATGAGTTAGGAGAATTGCTTAAAAAGGCCGTGTCTATATAAAGTGTAGTTTGATTGCTCGGGGACGAGCAATGGTGAAAGTGTGGGGTGTTGATGATAGGCTATAATTACGTCTATTAGTCGCTTATTACACTCTAGTTTACTGCACTTTAATTGAGTTTGAGCTTTAATCGCTAGTATTTTGCACTAACCGTGTGTTTTATGCCTTGTAGGAGTGATTTCGAGCTATATAGATATTATGGAATGAATTCAGGTGATTTGGAGGTTTGAAGTCTGATTGAAAGCCCAAGGAATTAAGCCGGGATCGTGTTCAAGGGTCAAAGTTGATAGTTAAGAACAAACGAAGACTCGAGTAGGTATATTGCACACTGTCTAGTAAAATAGACATACAATTTTGCTCCAAACTCCATTTGGGCTATATAATATATGGTTGGAAATCTAACTCAAAGGGCTACAACTTTCATGTTCTACATTGTTCCAATTTTGAAATGGAACAGGGCGAAAAATGCAGTTGAAACCGCGACCGCGGACTGGGGCAGAACACTTGTCAATGTGCGTGGCCGGAGCGTGGCCTTAGCGCGACCTTGCTACTCCAGACCTGAAAAACTGTCCCTTCTCGTGTGGGAAAAGGTATAATTATTTGGGCCCGACCCTACTTGGTATATACATGGAAAAACGGTATTTTGGAGAGGTTGGACATATTTTGGACACAAATTCGACCTAAGGAGGCAGAGACACAATATGAGCAAGGTGGAGAATTCTTCTACGAGTTTTTCCTTCCTCTTCCTTTTTTTCATTGTTGGTTATGACTTTAGTATTGTAGTTTTACATACTTTTATGAATAGCTAATTTCTTGTCTAGGGTTTTGATGGAACCTTTTGTAAGATAAATTCTTGTTATGTTTATATATAATTGAGCCGTTGGATTTCTCTACTTGTTCAACTACATTTATATTGTGGTTGGTTGAAGAGCTCTCAATCGAATGTGCCTATTTAGTGTGTATTACTCGAGATAGAGTTTATATTTAGGTAGTTGTTGAACAACACCACTCCCAAAGTATATGAGGAATCAATAACCGAGGGTTTAAAGGTGGGATTAGGGATAACAAAACTTTGGGTGCGATCTAAGTGAGCCGTACTTAAAGCCAACTAGCGTAACTCGGAAGAGTATGTCTAACAAATTATCGTAATTACTCGGGAGAGATTTATGGTAGTTAGAGCGCTCATGATCGGTAGAGAATACTTAGGCGAAATTATAGAAGACGTAGCGGGAAGGATTCCGACAATTGGGGAAATCATAACTCTAGACCTCCTTAATATTTTCTCCAACCCGTAGTATTTTTAGTGTTAATTTATTATTTTAATTTGTTAGTTAGTTAGTTAAACACTAGAATATTAATATCTATAAGTTAGGAATTGTTCAAGCTTGTATTGTTGGTGATAGTGAACAACTATAACTAAGCCTTAGTTCTCTGTGGGATTAGACTCCTGACTTGTAAACCGATTATATTTGCAACGACCGCTTTGTCTTTTTTAGAAGTTATAGTTGGGCGTGATCAATGATAAATTTCATAGAGATGATGATTATCCCGTTTTCCCAACAATTGTCGGATGGGAGAGACTACCTAAGTTTCTACCACAGACGTTGGAGTCCCATATTGTTGTAGAAATCAAGCAAGTGTCTTATTGATGATAGCAATGAAATACGAGAATTGTGTGTCTATTGGGGCCTATATTACGATTCCCTCGGTCCCGAAAGGTGTACACGATGTTGATGAAGAAGATGAAGACAATGACAATGAAATAGTGCCAGACAACGACGATAATGGTGAATGACAATTGTTTTTTTCTTGGGGTGTATGTTAAATTGTTATACTGAAGTATTAATCCTAAATATAAATAAGACTTAACACCAATGAAAACATAATTTTATTTCATACATTCTACAAGATGAACAAGTACATACACTTATTACAACAAATTACAGAAACAAAACACTACGTGTATCCTTGATAATTGGGCACATTGGATGAACTTCTAGCAGGAGATGAATTACCACCGCAACCCAAACCACCTAAAGGACATTTACAACGGTCGTGTCCTATTTGCGAGAATATGACACATTTACGTGCATGAACGGTATCACCATAATCCATGTCACGACCCAGAATCCTAATCAGGTCGTGATGGCGCCCAACGACGGGGTTAGGCAAGCCAACACAAATTACACTAAGTGTTACCCTTCCCATCTAATTAAGCAAGTTGATAATTACCAAATTTAAACAGTTAAACACAATGATAGCTGGATGCAAAATAAAAGCATAACACTAAGTGGCCAAAATAAAGCATATACATGCCTATAGAACCCAAAACCCAAAATATATATATATACACTACGCGTGCGCCAGGAACTAGTGTCACGAGTGTCATGGGAAATCCACTCCATGGGTCTCCATAATCCTCATGTTGTGGAGTCTGTCCCTGCACCTATCAATGATATCCTGAGCATCCTCTCCCCGCTCACCCCCGAAGACTGGAGGGCGAAGTCGGGTCCATCTATCCAACATCTTCTGCTGGTCACCCTCTGCAACTGGCCTGGGCTTTGGGGCTGCTACTACGGGATGAACCCCTCCCACGGGCGGTGTGCCCGGGGTATGACGTGCTGCTGCTGCCTGACCTATGGCCTGAGCGGTAGGGGTATGAACTCCCCCTCCCGCCTGAGAAGTAGCAGGGTCGGCTGGAAATAAACCAGCTTGGGACATAGTGTCCATGAATCTCAGCATACGACCCATGACCTCCTGGAAGCCTGGCCCCGTCATGAAATCCACTGGAGCAGGTGCTACTGGAGGCACCTCGTCCTTCTCCTCCATCATAGGGTCCTCTGGTGGTGCCACTGGTGTAGCTCTGGGACGCCCTCGTCCCCTACCTCGAGCAGGTGCTCTACCCTGCCTCTACCCCGACCTCGGGCAGCGGAGGCATCGGCATTTCTCAGACCAGAAACATTGGATGCACGCGTTCTCACCATCTGTCAGAGAATAGAAGAATAAGTTTGAGTACATTATAGATTGCACGACAGGATATGAATAAAGGGAAGTTTCCTAACACCCCATAGACTCCTGAAGATAAGTACAGACGTCTCCGTACCGATCCGCAAGACTCTACTGGGCCTGCCCGTGACTCGTGAGACTTACGTGAACCTAGTGCTCTGATACCACGTTGTCACGACCCAGAATCCTAATCCAGGTCGTGATGGCGCCCAACGACGGGGTTAGGCAAGCCATCACAAATTACACTAAGTGTTACCCTTCCCATCTAATTAAGCAAGTCGATAATTACCAAATTTAAACAGTTAAACACAATGATAGCTGGATGCAAAATAAAAGCATAACACTAAGTGGCAAAAATAAAGCATATGCATGCCTATACAACCCAAAACCCAATATATATATATATATACACTACGCGTGCACCAGGAACTAGTGTCACGAGTGTCATGGGAAATCCACTCCATGGGACTCCAAAATCCTCATGTTGTGCAGTCTGTCCCTGCACCTATCAATGAAATCCTGAGCATCCTCTCCCCGCTCACCCCCGAAGACTGAAGGGCGATGTCGGGTCCATCTATCCAACATCTTTTGCTGGTCACCCTCTGCAACTGGCCTGGGCTCTGGGGCTGCTACTACGAGATGAACCCCTCCCACGGGCGGTGTGCCCGGGGTATGACGTGCTGCTGCTGCCTGACCTATGGCCTGAGCGGTAGGGGTATGAACTCCCCCTCCCGCCTGAGAAGTAGCAGGGTCGGCTGGAAATAAACCAGCTTGGGACATAGTGTCCATGAATCTCAGCATACGACCCATGACCTCCTGGAAGTCTGGCCCCGTCATGAAATCCACTGGAGCAGGTGCTACTGGAGGCACCTCGTCCTTCTCCTCCATCATAAGGTCCTCTGGTGGTGCCACTGGTGTAGCTCTGGGACGCCCTCGTCCCCTACCTCGGGCAGGTGCTCTACCCCTGCCTCTACCCCGACCTCGGGCGGCGGGGGCATCGACATTTCCCGGACCAGAAACATCGGATGCACGCGTTCTCACCATCTGTGAGAGAATAGAAGAATAAGTTTGAGTACATCATAGATTGTACGACAGGATATGAATAAAGGGAAGTTTCCTAACACCCCATAGCCTCCTGAAGATAAGTACAGACGTCTCCGTACCGATCCGCAAGACTCTACTGGGCCTGCCCGTGACTCATGAGACTTACGTGAACCTAGTGCTCTGATACCACGTTGTCACGACCCAGAATCCTAATCCAGGTCGTGATGGCGCCCAACGACGGGGTTAGGCAAGCCATCACAAATTACACTAAGTGTTACCCTTCCCATCTAATTAAGAAAGTCGATAATTACCAAATTTAAACAGTTAAACACAATGATAGCTGGATGCAAAATAAAAACATAACACTTAGTGGCAAAAATAAAGCATATGCATGCCTATACAACCCAAAACCCAATATATATATATATATATAATGGNGAAGTTTCCTAACACCCCATAGACTCCTGAAGATAAGTACAGACGTCTCCGTACCGATCCGCAAGACTCTACTGGGCCTGCCCGTGACTCATGAGACTTACGTGAACCTAGTGCTCTGATACCACGTTGTAACGACCCAGAATCCTAATCCAGGTCGTGATGGCGCCCAACGACGGGGTTAGGCAAGCCATCACAAATTACACTAAGTGTTACCCTTCCCATCTAATTAAGCAAGTCGATAATTACCAAATTTAAACAGTTAAACACAATGATAGCTGGATGCAAAATAAAAGCATAACACTAAGTGGCAAAAATAAAGCATATGCATGCCTATACAACCCAAAACCCAATATATATATATATATACACTACGCGTGCGCCAGAAACTAGTGTCACGAGTGTCATGGGAAATCCACTCCATGGGACTCCAAAATCCTCATGTTGTGCAGTCTGTCCCTGCACCTATCAATGAAATCCTGAGCATCCTCTCCCCGCTCACCCCCGAAGACTGAAGGGCGATGTCGGGTCCATCTATCCAACATCTTCTGCTGGTCACCTTCTACAACTGGCCTGGGTTCTGGGGCTGCTACTACGGGATGAACCCCTCCCACGGGCGGTGTGCCCGGGGTATGACGTGCTGCTACTGCCTGACCTATGGCCTGAGCGGTAGGGGTATGAACTCCCCCTCCCGCCTAAGAAGTAGCAGGGTCGGCTGGAAATAAACCAGCTTGGGACATAGTGTCCATGAATCTCAGCATACGACCCATGACCTCCTGGAAGTCTGGCCCCGTCATGAAATCCACTGGAGCAGGTGCTACTGTAGGCACCTCGTCCTTCTCCTCAATCATAGGGTCCTCTGGTGGTGCCACTGGTGTAGCTCTGGGACGCCCTCGTCCCCTACCTCGAGCAGGTGCTCTACCCCTGCCTCTACCCTGACCTCGGGCGGCGAGGGCATCGGCATTTCTCGGACCAGAAACATCGGATGCATGCGTTCTCACCATCTGTGAGAGAATAGAAGAATAAGTTTGAGTACATCATAGATTGCACGACATGATATGAATAAAGGGAAGTTTCCTAACACCCCATAGACTCCTGAAAATAAGTACAGACGTCTCCGTACCGATCCGCAAGACTCTACTGGGCCTGCCCGTGACTCATGAGACCTACGTGAACCTAGTGCTCTGATACCACGTTGTAACGACCCAGAATCCTAATCCAGGTCGTGATGGCGCCCAACGACGGGGTTAGGCAAGCCATCACAAATTACACTAAGTGTTACCCTTCCCATCTAATTAAGCAAGTCGATAATTACCAAATTTAAACAGTTAAACACAATGATAGCTGGATGCAAAATAAAAGCATAACACTAAGTGGCAAAAATAAAGCATATGCATGCCTATACGACCCAAAACCCAAAAAATATATATATACATTACGCGTGCGCCAGGAACTAGTCTCACGAGTGTCATGGGCATACTAACGGATTATACAAAGGAAATTAATATATATACAAATCCACAGACGGAATGAAATAGACGGGGAAAACAACAAAAAGTAAGTGAAATCTCCATGGTGTTGCTGGGAATCGCCAGAGGAAGCAGCTCAACGTGAAGTCATGTACATTAAAATAAATATGTACGGGTCACGGGTCCGTTTACCAAAAATGTTGACCAATGTCAACTTTATTCAATTAATTATCATAAATTAAACTCTTTATCAGGTTTCCACATAAAGGCTTCCTGGCTACGCGCCCAGGCTGCGCACACATATCGAGGTGAGATTAACGGAGGCTTTCGGGTCCTCGAAATACAGTCATAATTAAATTTACATAAGATGACCTTTTGGGTCATCACAATCCATTTGGTTCCGTATATGCGTTCTTTTTTGTACTTGTCATTGGGGCAAATACTCCTTGTTACACACCATTCTAAATGGTTCCGGTGACCAATAATGCTCAGCATCCACTGGCTGCAACTGCCCATTATAGGTGTTTAAGTATGCAACAACACTATATTCATTATAAACGTAGTTGCCGCAAAATATGTATGTTGAAAGCACTTCATGGCATGTGAGCACGACTTATGGTAGATGGTCCATTTCCCACAAGAGCATAACCTTTTGGCTTCATTTACAGTGTGTGTACTATTCCCCCGATTTTGATGGATAGCGGTGCAAACTTCAAAAATATTTTGCTCGTTGCAATATTGTAAATAAGAATGCCAATGGGCTCGCCTCCTGTATTTATCAATTTTTTTCATTGGTATTGACATAAATTCAACACCCTTTTCTATCAATGACGATGAACCTCTAGCCCTTTCAACAAACCTCTCCACCGTCTACTTGAATGACATCAACACCATGGTAGTGACATGCAATCCACGTGCAGACTTCAATAACCTGTTGAAAGATTGACACATTTTTAGTCAGAATTCCCCATCTTCTGCTACCACCTGCATGCAAAGTCCACTTGTCAAGCTCAAGTCACATCAACCAACGATAGGCTCCTTCGTCTTCCTGCCTGATCAATTCCATGCTCCTCCTGAATTTACACTCTTGGCGATCTGTTGTAGCCATCCACATACAAATCCTTGTTGGATGTGCCTTCTGGAAATTGGCCTTCAGGTGCCTCACACAGTAACGGTGGAAGGCATATAGTTCCTGTCATGTCGGCAAATTCTGTATAGAACTTAAAATACTTCCATGCCGGTCATATATTAGAAAGTACCTGAATGTTGTCTAACAACGTGATCCTTCAAGTGGTTCAAAAATTGTGTCCACGTCTCTTGGTTTTCATTGGCACAAATAGCAAAAGCCAGGGGAAATATACTTTCATTAGCATCTACTACAACGACGATCAACAACTTAATATCATTCTTTCCATAGACATGAGTGTCGTCTATGGATATTACCGACCGACAATGCACAAAACCATCAATTGCTGGTTTAAATGCCCAGAACACATATTTGAATATATATTCTGGTATTACCAAACTCCGCTCAAGCTTCCATTCAACCACAGTCCCGGGGTTAAAGTGTTGCAATGCGTCCATGTACCTGGATAGAGATGCAAAGGACTTATCCCAGTTACCATAAACAATTTCAAACGCACATTTGCACCCTAGAAATGCCTTTCTTTTGGTAATGGTACACCCATGTTCCTAGTGAACATATGTTATACACTCTATGATCTTGTACCTTATGGACGCTTCAATGTCTGGAATCAAGACAAGAGAAATCAAGTCAACATTCAAGTTAAAATGATTCCCACCGAATGTGTCCATTTCACAATTTTGGGTGCCAATGTATTTAACCATAACCCACATATTTGTTTTCTTCTTCCTCGCATGCAACATCCAATTACAACCCGTAAACTATCTATGACAAATAACCTTGTATACATCAGGAGATTACTCTGCTACCGTGATCTCATGACACTCTTTTACTTTGTACATTCGCACCACCCTACTTAGGCGTGCTTTATCAGGAAAAAACATGCTTATTGACAGCACCGTTGCTCTAGATTCATCCCCCATTGCTGTCCAAATTTGGTCAATATCCCTTGTGAGGACATACACATCCGGCATACTTGGTAAATGATCAAGGTAGGGAATCTCCCTTGAATGAAATGACACATCGAAATCGTACACTCTTGGTCTAATGGGAGGTGGAGCATTCTCCCTCGTCAAATCAAGTTCATCATTCTTTTCTTCCTCATCATAACCCTCATCAAGGAAAGGTGTGTCATCTCCAGATTCATCAACATTATTGTCATAATCACTATTCTCTTCCCGAACCTGCGCATCGGCTAGATCCCGATTAAATATGTCGTCTTCGGGCAATTGAGTAAGGACATGACCTTCAAGTTGCTCGTTTTCACTGCACAACCATCAAAATAATGAGTTACTCAAATTGATCTAAACTTTACATATAGCTTTATCACTTCACTTACAAATCATAATGTGTTTCCATCCGATGATGCACATTATCCTGTTGGTGATGACTCCCGGATGGACCACCATGATCCAACACACCAAAACTAGGCATATTCCAACTAGGTGTTCGTTCGTAACTCGTAAAATTCATATCTGGCCGGTACCCCCTGTGGAATATATGAGTGTTAATATATATTCAATCCATCAAAAATAAACTCGTAACACAAAGGAAAGTTGAAGTTTACCACTCGTCATGTGGGTTATGTAAGCTAGGAGAGAAATTATTTCCTCGCTCCTCATTCGCTTGTGGGGATAAGTTTAGATCAGGCCAAACTCTTTCAGCCAAAACCTGTTCGGCTAAAACTACTCCAAAATAACCACCTGATGATTGAGGGATATCCCTACTTTGCGCAACCTCATTATTGTGAACTTCTTCAACATTGACGTACATTTCCAACATTTTTATCACAAGAAATTCCCGGTATTCATCCGGGGTCCTCAAAAAATCTCTCAGAGTTTCATCATCTTCGATGTTAAACTTAGCAAACAAGCAACCCCTTACGGAGTGAGAGAATACATATATCTTCCGGTTACTTTAATATTCACCGAACGTTTGCTCACACTCATTTTTTTACATAACAACGATACCAATGTATCGTACTCCATTGTAAGTGGAAACTTAACATGACACCGTGGAGATAAACTATAGCTTACTGAGTTATTCGCCACCACAACCTCACCTCCCCAATATAATGAAACCTTAATTCTTCGCTCTTCAGACATTATGACAAAATGCAAAACAACTTAACGAAGAAATATTTTAGAAGACGTGAGAATATTTATTGAATGGATTTTTACAAAATCCTTAACCTCTTTAAATAAGGAAAAAACCAGTCCGGGAGGTACAATTATTTGAGGTACAATGCCTTAAATATGGGCGCTATACCCAGTTGAATTATTGTTATGTCAGTTAAGCCCAAAAGATTTATTGGTGGACCCACATAATATATATAGCGTGGTAAGGAAGGGCTTTGTATATATAACGCCTTTTAAAAGGGCACTATACTTAACTGGGCAAGCGGCCGTTAAGGTATATCACTCTTTAAAACGATGTTATATATATTATGGTCACCAGTTATTTTTTCCACTCATTTTGGTTCTTTGAGTCCAAATGAACCACATTTTGGTTCTGGACTGTATAACTTCTACTTTTTTTTTTCGGTTGGTAAATAAAGAATTTTACTAACCAAAATTGAGAATATATACAACTCAAAAAAGGAAAACAAAGCAAACTAGCTAACTCCCACTACACTAGACATGAAGCCCCAACTTAGTGCCTCTACTCATTCAACTACTCTCTCATTATCCTATTTGTTGACCTTTGTATCTGGTTACTGGATAGAAGTATAATCTTTGATGTCTACATATTTACCCTTAAAATCAGATAACAATTAAATTTATAAGTCGTTTTAAGGATACGTGATTTCATTTGGCACAAATTGAGAAATATGAGAATTGATATTAGAAATCAATTGTAAAATAAAGCAAACCAATGTAATACGCAGCTTTGGCCCTCGAGATAGATCGTCCTCGAACCAACTAAGTCTGTTATTGATAAATATGAACTGGACATCAAATTAAGAATGCTTAAGAGAGAAAAAATTATGTATTGCTTTGTTATGCGTGAATATGATGATTACAAAATGACTGGAACCCCTTTATATACTAGGAGAATTCTACTTATGGTACAATTTTAAATACAGAAGGAACTCCCATGATTGGCTAAATAACCGGTCTTGGTTTGATACGTGCCAAGATTTCTTCCACGATCCTTTCCCGATCACGGATATCTCGACTGTCCGTTATTCGACTCAGCAGGATTTCTTTGGTTTCGCTCGATGCCTATCTCGTTCGGTCTCGACCTCGGCTGGTCTCGATCTTAATTGGTCCTCGAATTATGATCTTGGTAATGTATCTTTATGTTATGATATGATATAACGCGGGACCGAACCTTGGCCTACCATCCTGGTCTCGATTAACCATTCAAAATTGGGCGAGCCCGATTATGACCGTATACAAATAGTCCCCTCGTATTTTGGAGAGTAGTGACAAAACAAATTGAGTCCTCGAACTTCATCTCAGTTTATTATGATGTAAGCGGCAGAGGTGACAAAAATGTCTCGATGGTAAAATTCCCCATGCATTTAATGCGCGTCAGTTGACGGTCGGCCACCGCCAGCTTTGAACCGTTGCCGTGAAGCCAATAAATAGCCCCCTTCTTCACTCTTTTAAAATTTACTTTGAACCGTCGCCGTCAAGTGACCCTATGCCAAATTCATCCTTCTTTTTGAAGGATTATGATACTGCTCCGCTTCTTCGAGATCAAAACCGATGCGTTTCCTTTCACTCTCGATCATCTCATGAGAAAGTATAGCCCTCGACTCTATCGAGGTGGGCTAATAAAGCTTCAATGTCGGGCCACCAAGGCGCCCTTCTCGAGCATAGACGAAGACAAGGACCGGGGCTAGATGGGCTGGTTTGTTCGAGCGAAGACAACATACCCAATCCCGACTCGAGAGTATGCCATTTCCAGAGAAATGGAATATGAAACGTAAGTATAATTCCATCTTTGTTTTCTACTTATTGTTTTCACTTTTTTATCCTTTCTTATCAGTGTCCCACTTGATGCATCTGTTTCCTGGATGCCGGGTACAATTCCTTATCTCAAGAACTGGGTTAGGAGCCTAGTATTTAAATCAATACACACTGAGCGCGCATGGCGTGATTTGCAAAGGGCCGGTGGGAGGCCACTAATCACGGTAAGCCTTCCCGTCTTAATAATTTTGTCATTGATCAATCATTTTACCGACCTTACTTAGTTTCTTATTTTGTAGGTCTCGAGAAGGATACGACGATGAGGCCCCCGTCCGGTGATGAAGAAGCCTCTACCTGTCTTAAAGACGACAGAGGAAAGCAAGAGGAAGATGGCCTCGAACTCCAAGGAGAAAGAACCCAAAAAGAGAGCGGCTTGTAAACCCAAGAAGAAAATTATCCCCCTGACTCTAGAGTCAGTCCAACAGCTAATGGAGGAAGAAGAAGAATGAGAAGATGATTCTGGGCTGGTGGCTCATGCACGAGCTAGTACCGAGACTCAAAGGGTCACTGAGCTGGTGGAAGCTGAAATTATTTTACCCCGACCTGATAGAGTCCAAGTGGAAGATTCAGACAAAGTTCCCAATCCAGATAGAGCCAAATGTGCCTCACCTCGGGGTGAGAGGGACGCCAAGGAAGCGGTGGATGTTGTTGTGGAGACCGGGCTCGAGGCTCCCCAAGACGAAGAAAGTACCCCCAAAGATTTACTTTGGGTGATTGAAATCGGGGACTCCCCCTAATTCCCTAATTCATCGAGGAAATGATTCAGGAATCTTGGGCCGTGAAGACTTGCCACGAAGAAGGAGCCCATGGAGAGGAGGATCCTTTCCTTGGTTATTTATTTGGGGTATAAGATGTCGCCAGTCTAAGCGATTTGGAGGTGCCAAGGAAGAGCTCGGGCGAGTCTTCCTCGAGTTTTAAACTGACCAACCAGTTTTCGGCCCCTAGTGCTGATCCCGGGTGCAAGCGAATGATCATTATCAGGGTCCTGGAAGATGCTCGGGTTCTTGCTGCCCCCGTAGGGGTGACTAGCTACCTTCAAAGTTTGATCACAGAAGAAGACGAAACCTAGATGGACGAGGTAGGTGTATCTTGTCTTTTCAACGAAACCCAACATGCTCTAAACTGGGTAAGTCCATATTTTCTTGCCGATATCAATCTTCATATTTGTACTTCTTCCTTTGTACAATTCGTTCTTTCTTATTCTTGTAGGCTTCTGTGCTTCATCACGAGGCTTTCTTCTGATCCCAAGGGGAGCTGAACCGGCGTGAGGCCAAAATCCGAGGACTCACTGAGGAGAAGTTGCCTTCAAGCTTCTTAGTGAATAGAGAGAAGGGAAAGTAAAAGGATTTCGGGTCGGGATAGAAGCAACTCAGAAAGAACAAGCTGATCTGGCAGAGCAGGTAAACAAATCTTTGAAGTTAATGATACTGACTCGGGCGTGGTGGCTAATAGTTAGGTCCCACAGGTACAGAAAAAGCTCGATGAGATCGGGCAACTTCGTGAGGAAAGGATGTAGTGAAGGCGGGGGTCGACGAGTGGAAGAAGAACATAGACCGCCTCACCTCAAAAAAGGAGGCTGCCCGAGCCTAACTGGCCTCAGCTGAAACACACCTCCATAGCATGAAGAAGAAAACCTTAGTGCAAGCTAAGAACATTAAGGAGTTCCAGTATCAGTTGGGTTTAACAACTTCCGATCGAGAGAAACTGGTCATAGAACTTGCAGCGGCCAAATCGAAGGTCGAAGCGGCCAAAGCTGATGCTGATGCAATTGTGGCCATTTACCGGACCGACACTGTAGTTGCTCAGGTTCGAGAAAAGGAGGTTGCTGAAGCTGCTCAAGCTCAAGCAAACTAGGTTTCCGAGCATGCTAAATGCCAGTTTCGAAGGGAGACTCTCGAGCAGATCCACGCACGTGTCTTTGATCTTACAACCGAGATCGATAGTGCCAAAGAGCTTAAAGCTGAAGACAAAGTGTTGGCCTTTCCTGATGAAAACGATTCTGGGAGTATTAGAGGGTCCGAAACTAGAGAAGTCCTCGTGAGTGAAGATACTTCTCCCAGAGAGAAAAGGCCCTTAGAATTTGTATTTTGTTTTTTGTGTTTATTTTAAGGCAGTTTCGGCTTTTTGTTGAGAATTCTGATCGGGCCATGTTGCCCTTGTAAATGATTTTTGACACATATAAAAAATTTCTTCCCTTTTTCCTTATAAAGTTATGAAGTTGTATTCTAAGGTTCGAGGTTTAGACAAATTGATTGAAATCGAACTAGTATAGCCATTAGGATTTATGATCGAGCGAGTGCTTGCTCGAAACCAAAGTAAATGTAACCCTTAGGTTTTTTTTTATTTGAGCGAGGATGGTCTTCTCGAACTCAAAGCAAAAATAGCCCTTAGGCTTCTGTATTATTTTTTGTATTAGCCTGATCTGGCCTTTGTAAAAACATTGTTTATGGATTTCTCCCCTTTTCGGCTTCAAAAAGTTTTTATCATTTGGATTTGCAAAACTTGTAATGCCTTAGCATGAATTAAGGAATTGTTTGAGAGTTCGAGCAATTTTGTACTCATTAGTGTTTTTGAGTCTTGATATTATCATAGTCTTTTATGATTTTTCTAGGGGTAGCCTTTTTAACCGGTTTATGAAAGAATTCGAAAGCCTATTTTGTTACGTAATTCGGACGTCTCCGAACTGTGTTGATTCGGCCATAGCCATTTAGTTGGGGATTTTCCCTTTGGGCTTATTAGCTTGCCTGAAGTGTCAGTCCCCGAGTGGGGTGGTCGTGTCCTATAAGAATCGGGGGTTGCCTAAAAGGTCTTATGATCTCGAAGTTTTAATAATTTGACCTTGTTTACTTTTCGGACAAAAGTCCCCGAGCGTGGGGGTAATTATCCAAACTCTGGTTATAATCGGCCCTTAAGCCTGTTTTCATAATAGATCATGAGTATGACATCGTAAAGTAGACAAATATTTCTAAGGCATGAGATATCGGCAAGGAAAACAATACTTCTCTTTATAAATGATTATACATGCGTACATGTTCTGTGCCAGGGCTCCAACAAACTATGCGGGCACGGTTCATTTGACTATTTGGCCCATACAAATTTTTCTTATCGGGATCCCTCTGCCATGAAGTAATTTCCTTGCAACAAAGTTGACATTCGAGGGCAATGCCCCCTAGTATTCGACGTTAATTGTAAAGAAGCCTCAGATACTATTGAATTGTTCTAAGTTAGCATGATCAATATTTTCCTCATTAAAAACCTCGCCGGAAAACCCATTTGGGACTAAACCGGTCTAAGAGCAAAAGAGTGCCACGCGTGCTTTTAGACCTAAAAGACTTCTTGTCGAAGAATCCATCGATGTTTCTGGTCGAACACCTGCAAGAGTTAGTTTAAAATATAAATGAAAATAGAACGGGAAATACCTTAGCAGTAATATCATTTTAGGAGCGATACAATCTAATTGCTCGGTACTTGTTCTCCATTCATCGTGCCGAGCTTGTAGGATCCTTTTCCGGTGATTTCGAAAACCTGGTATGGTCTTTCCCAGTTCGGACCCAGTTTTCCTTCATTCGGATTTCGGGTGTTGAGGGTGACTTTTTTTAGCACCAAGTCCCCAATGTTAAAATGTCAAAGATTGTCTCTTTGATTGTAGTACCATTCGATCCTCTATGTTTTGGCGGCCAATCGGACGAGGGCGGCTTCACTTCTTTCATCCAACAATTATAGGCTCGTATTCATGGCCTCATTATTTGATTCTTCTGTTACATACCGGAACCTGATGCTAGGTTCTCTGACCTCGATCGAAATAAGAGCTTCGGCGCCATAGACTACGAGAACGGTGTTGCTCCGGTACTGGATTTCGACGTTGTGCGGTATGCCAAAGAACCGCGGGCAGTATATCTCTCCATTTCTGTTTGGCGTCGGTCAATTTCTTCTTAACATTCTGAATGATGGTTTTGTTGGTCGATTCAGCTTGTGCATTCCCGCTAGGATGATAAGGTGTCGATAGGGTTCTTTTGATCTTGTGATCCTCAAGAAATTTAGTCACTTTGCTGCCGATGAATTGCTTTCCATTATCACATACAATCTTGGAGGGCATCTCGAATTGACATATAATGTGGTCCCAAATGAAGTCTATGACTTCTTTTTCTCTGACTTTCTCAAAAGCCTGTGCATCAACCCACTTAGAAAAATAATCAGTCATAAATAAAATAAACTGAGCTTTACCTGGGGCCGATGGGAGAGGGCCGACGATGTCCATTCCCCATTTCATGAACGACCACGGGGATAAGACCAAATGGAGCTGCTCTCCAGGCTGTTGAATCATTGGCGCATACCTTTGGCATCTGTCGCATTTTCGAATGAGTTCCTTTGAATCTTTCTCCATGTTGATCCAATAATATCCTACTCTAATTACTTTGTGGACCAATGATTCGACACCGGAATGATTTTCACAAGTTCCCTCGTGAATTTCCCGTAGGACGTATTCGGTGTCTCCAAGTCCCAAACATATTGCCAAACGAGGAGGGAATCACACTTGGCCTCAATGACCTCTGCTCCCAAGATTTTAGCCAACTCGAAATCTGCAATCATTAACTCAGACTCGGCCTCATTTTAGTTAATTTTGAAGTCCCGATAGATTGTCTAACTACATTACCCATGGGTGGTTTTAGTACGATACCCAGCCCGGACCCCTTCGCGTTCGAAGCACCGTTCGTAAAGAGGGTTCAGACTCCCGGGGACGTACCTGATTTTATTAACATTTCTCTTTCAACCTCGGGTACGAGGGTCAGCGTGAAGTCGGCCACGTTGTCCGCCAAGATTTGAGACTTGATGGCGTTCGGGGTCAATATTCAATATCGTACCCGCTGATTTCTACGGCCAATTTGGCCAATCGGCCCGAAAGCTCGAGTTTGTGCAAAATATTTCAAAGTGGATAAATTGTTACAACATATATCAGATGACATTGAAAATATGGCTTTAATTTCCTAGATGCGCTTATTAAAGCTAGCATTAATTTTTCTAAGTGTGGATATGTGGTTTCGGCCTCACCTAAGGCCCGACTAACATAATAGACAGGGAATTGCGTACCTTGTTCTTCTCGGACTAGGACTCAACTTACTATTGTTTCTGAGACTGCCAAGTAATAAGTAAAGTTGCTCGTCCGCTTTTGGGGTGTGAAGCAGCGGTGCGCTCGGTAGATATCGCTTTAGTTCCTCCAAGGCCTGTTGACATTCCAGAGTCCATGTAAAGCTGCTCTTCCTCTTAAGCAGCGAGAAGAAACGATGGCTCTTATCTGAGGATTTCAAATGAATCGCCCTAGGGAGGCTATGCGCCCCGTTAGCCTCTGTACGACCTTTATATTATCTATGACCATGATATCCTAAATGGATTTGATTTTATCGGGGTTGATCTCGATCCCCCGATCGGACACCATGAAGCCAAGAAACTTTCCCGAGCCAACCCCAAACGCACACTTTTATGGGTTGAGATTCATATTGTACTTCCTCAGTATATCGAAAGTCTCCTGCAAATGCTTTAAATGGTCCTCTGCTCTCAGGGACTTAACTAACATGTTATCAATATAAACTTCCATTGATGTTCCTATTTGTTCTTCTAACATTCGGTTTACTAGGCGTTGATACGTTGCACTAACATTTTTTAGTCCGAACGACATTACATTATAACAGTAAGTGCCAACTTAGTGATAAACGAGGTCTTTTCCTGATCCTCCAGGTTCATCTGTATTTGGTTGTACCCAGAGTAGGCATCAAGAAAACTGAGAATCTCATGGGCGGCCGTGGACCCGATCATACGATGGATATTAGGCAAAGGAAAGGATTCCTTAGGGTATGCTTTGGTCAAGTCTTTATAATCTACACACATTCTAAGTTTATTTTCCTTCTTAGGGACTCCACTATGTTTGCTAACCATTCAGGATATATTACTTCCCGAATGGATCCTATTTTGAGAAGTTTTGTTACCTCGTCCTTGATGAATGCATGCTTAACCTCGGATTGAGGCCTTCTTATTTGCTTCACCGGATGAAACTTCGGATCCAGGCTTAATATGTGGGTAGTGTATTCCGGTGGGATACGTGTCATATCGAGGTGGGACCAAGCAAAGCAATCCATGTTATCTAAAAGAAATTGAATAAAGTTTTTCCTAAGCTCGGGGTTTAATCCTATGCCTAAGTATACCTTTCATTCGGGCAGATACCCAATCACTATGACTTGTTCTAGCTCTTCGACCGTTGACTTGGTGGCTTCGGAGTCATCGGGAATTATGAAGGATCAAGGAATTCGATGGTCGTCGTCCTCGTCGGTCCCATGCTTCTACGATTGGGTCGAGGCTGGTGTCTGTGGTTGCTATTTGGCCTCCTATTTTCTCTTCATTTCTGATCCCTTTGCTGATGAGAGTGCCGATACCGGTATCACTTTGTCGACTGCAAACATCTCCTTGGTGTCGGGTTGCTCCCCGTACACCGTTTTGACTCCCTATGGTGTTGGGAACTTCAGAACATGGTGAAGGGTCGAGGGTACTGCACTCATGTTATGGATCCAAGGCCTTCCGAGCAGGGCGTTGTACCTCATGTCACCCTCGATCACGTGGAACTTTGTTTCTTGGATGGTCCCCATCAAGTTCACTGGCAAAGTAATTTCACCTTTGGTGGTTTCGCTTGCCATGTTGAAGCCGTTAAGTACTTGAGCCGCGGGCACAATTTGATCTTGTAGTTCGAGCTGTTCTACAACCATCGATCGAATAATGTTGGCCGAGCTACCTGGATCAATCAAAAGACGTTTAACTTGAAAAACAGATAATACAGTGCGTCGTTGTGAGGTTGTAATATCCCCTCTGCATCCTCGTCATTGAAAGACAGGGTCCCTTATGGTACGTAGTCTCGAGTCCATTTTTCCCTCGTGATCGACACCTTGGTGAGTTTGAATAAGGGCCCATGCGGAACATCGTCCCCTCCAACAATCATGTGGATCACGTGTTGCAGCTCTTCTTGCTCATTCTGTCTGTTTGAATCTCTGTTCTTGAAGTGGTTCTTAGCCCGACCAATTCAGAATTCTTGGAGATGACCTTCGTTGAACAAACGGGCTACCTCCTCCCTCAGTTGTCTGAAGTCTTCTGTTCTATGGCCATGGGTGCCATGATATTTGCACATTTGCACAACAGATTAAGAATGCTTAAGAGAGAAAATGTTATGTATTGTTTTGTTATGCGTGAATATGATGATTACAAAATGGCTGAAACCCCTTTATATAGTAGGAGAATTCTACTTATGTTACAATTTTAAATACAGAAGGAAATCCCTTGATTAGCTAAATAATCGGTCTTGATTTGATACGTGCCGAGATTTCCGCCACGATCCTTGCAGGATCACGGATATCTCGGCATTCTGTTATTCGACTCAGCAGGATTTTTTCGGTCTCGCTCGATGCCTATCGTGTTCGGTCTCGACCTCGGCTGGTCTCGATCTCAATTGGTCCTCTAATTACGAGCTTGGTAATGTATCTTCATGTTACAATCTAATATAACACGGGACCAAAATTTGGCCTGCCATCCTGATCTCGATTAATCATACAAAATCGGGCGAGCCCGATTTTAACCGTATACAATTGTTAGTTCTATCTAATATAAGTGTTCCTATGATTTACTAAATATTTACTTATCGATTTAAATTTTTTTGTTGCACCCATATGAGAAAAATTGTATTTACTTTATCAAAGTTTCAATATTTTGAGCCAAATTCCTTTTTTCTATTTTATTTCCACTCAATCATGGCGGTTACATTAATCTGAAAATTTGTGTAATATTGTAGCATTTGATACGTTATAATTGCGCAGCTTACTTGCTTTCTTTGGTTTTTGTAGCTTTTCCAACATATGATGGGTTATAGGCAATCTATGCTCTTAAGATGGTTAAGGACACGTGGCACTAACCAGAGATTCAATTGAGAATTACTAAAGCAATATCTACTAGAGTTAATCCTGACCCCATCATATCATAGCATTTTCAAATCTGATAGAATGTAAAAATTAATGCCAAATCACACGTATAGATTTGCAACCTATGCGGTAATTTCTTCTTAATTTTTTCTTAACTCTTCCTTCCTCTTCTCCTTACCAAATGGTCAAATTTTTGCAGATTTATGTCATTATCATATGTAATATGAATCATTACGAAGCAAACAAACTAATTAGAAAGAGAAATCATCCCTAATGTTTTCTTGTGAGTATAATTTTGTTTAAATGGCTATGCTGAGCAACCCAAAATATAATAAGCCTGATGAAATTTCCCAAAAAAAGAAATGAAAAAGTAACTAGCTAAACTAGATTAATCAAGGATAATTTACATATTTGCCTGGTTTAGTTGAATCCCAAAAAAAAAAAAAAGTGAAGTACTTTTTCATCACTTTTTTTTAAAAATATATTATTTATTTTGTTCGGTGGCTATAAAAAATCAACCTTAGATATACCCCCAAGCATGCATGAAAACAAAATTAATAAAGTGGAATCCCATTACGATGATTATGAGTTGAACAAATTAAAATGCCTTAACGTACACTTCAAATGTTCAACGAGAGTTGAGAAAAGTCATCAGATAATCCTCTAGAAGATCGCATATCAGCTTCACTTGCATAAGAAGAATAAAAATCATCATCCCCTTCTCTCTCTTTTACTTCCTCAATTCTCTCCATTGCTTCTTTCATGTCAAACCTCTTATCCATATCAAGCTCACAACAACTCAATCCTATCTTCAATAACTTCATCATTTCCCCCTCCGAATTCTTTGTTCCTCTCATGTCCTTTTCGAATACATCTACATTCGATGAATCCTCATTAACAACTGAACGTACCCACGTTGCCAAATCCGTGTCGGTTCCTTTGCCTTGTTGCAAGAAACTAGACGGGAATTTCCCCGTCAAGATCTCGAGTATTAAAACACCGAATGTCCATACGTCAGTTTTACGTGTAATTCGGCCGCTGTGTTTGAATTCGGGTGATTTGTAAGCGATCATGTGTTCTTGAGCATGCTCTAGGTTTACAACTGGTAGTAAGGCGTAGTCTGTGAGAAGTGGCTCGTAGGATTCATTTAGAAGAACGTTGGAGGATTTGAGGTGACCGTGGGGTGCTGTTAAGCTTGGAAGCTCGTTGTAGAGGTAAAATAGTCCTTTGGCTACTCCCTTCACTATTTTTAACCGAGCTGGCCAATCCAGGTTTGGTTGCACACGGGATTTATTTCCTGATCAAAATTTAGAGCGTCAACTCTCACGTACATTTATATGTTGAAGACATAAATGAATAGATATTTCTAAAAGTCTAAGTTTCTAGATGTAATGGTCAGCAGCCAAAGAACTTGAGTTCAAGTCTAACCACCACTCGTAATCAAAGAAAGAATTTTCATGGCCGTTGAAATAGAATCAGAATCATATATGGAAATTAGTTGCAAATATAATTAAGTAAATAAAAATGTGTTTATTTAAAAGTTTTTTTTTTCGGATGAGACTATTATAAGGACCAGTTCGTATAGGCTTGAATCGGTTAAAAAAGGTGACTGGAAATAGCGATTACTCTATAGATTCATGTCCTGCCCTACCTTAGCTAGAGGAAAAATTTACAGACACCAACTAATCAAGACTCAATATGGAAACTCCAGAAGTTCAGGTGAGGATTTCTTAATCATTAGAATGCCCGGAACACTGTTCGGTTGAATCCAGTAGCTTTGGTTTAAACCTTGTATTTGACTTAAAACTCCGTTGAATATTTATAAATTATTAACTTAGAACCTAGTAACTTAAAAATTAAGATTAAATCTCGAGTCTATAAACTTAAAATTCTGGCTCTGATTCTGATCGGCAGTACGTATCATAACATTGATCTTTAAAAAAAATGCAAATATAATAGTGTAAGCATAAAGTACGTACCATGAAGATGAACTGCGAGGCTAACATTGTTGACATATTCGGAGACCAAAAGCTTTTCCTCCTTCCTATAATAGAAAGCGACAACAGGAAGCAAGTTGTTATGACTCAATCTGCCTAACCTTCTCATATGCTCATGAAAATCTTCCTTGCCTACATTATTCATTTGCCTAAACCTTTTGACAACCATAACAGGTCCAGTGCTAAGTGCAGCTTTATAAGTTGATCCAAATACTCCACTTCCCAATATTTCAGCTGACGCCTTCAATAAATCTGGTAAGTCAAATTTCTCCGTATCCTCTTTCAAAAATTGAACTTTCTGAGCTTGTTCAGGTCTCTTTCCGCTTTCCGGAGAACGGTCAGGAGCCACTACTTGGCCCTGTTCCATCTTATCTAGATCTGCCGAGGGCGCCTTCTGGTGGTGAGTGGCGCCACCGGGTGAATTGTTAGCTGCGCCTGATCTTGCTTCCGTTTCAGGCGTCTGCTTCCGTTGGCGAAGGATGACGATAACAACAATAATTGCAGCTATAGCTGCCGTCACTGCGATTACCACCAATATAATTGTCCAAAGAGCTATCTTTGGTTCACTCGTGCATTTCGATAATGGCCCATCACAAAGATCATTACCTATTTTATTAAAGGAATAAAAAAGAGAATCAATACATTATAATCTTGATTAGAACATCATTTGGATGAAAATGAGGATATAGCTCATCAGAGGAAAAGGTCATGAGATGTAAAACTTGCACTAGGTAACATTTTAAGAGTGGTGAAGGAAGAATTCATAAATGCCTATAGTCCGTGCCGAAGACAAGATTTTCACAACGGGAATTCAAAATTTTTAAAAAAAAGTAAATATGCGGAGAAATCGAAATACAACATCTAATTATATTCTCCTTATAATTTTCTTGTAAAAGAGGTTCGGTTGAACCCCTTCTGCCCTCCTAGCTCCGCCCAAGCGACTGTAGCATATAAGGACTTACAATTGCCAAATATCGTCCCACAATCTAAATGGCATTTACTTCTCATTCTCATTGTAGCATGCAATGACAATTATGGAAGTTTAATTAAGAAAACAGAGGAAGGAACAATTAAGTCATGGTGTTGGGAGTTAGAAAAAATCAGACACCTTGAGTTTGCATTCAGACGAAATAATTTAAGCTTAAGATTCATTTTAAAGTAGGAGCCACAGTTAGCTAGATGATTTAAGTTTATTTAACGGACACATATCACACATTTTGTTAGTTTGGTAAATATCAGGCGTGTGAGTTTTCAAAAAAAAAAAAAAAAAAAAAAAAAAGAAGAAGAAAAAGTTACCTTCAAATGACGAAGGTTTGAGACTAGAAAGTCCACGAGGAATGAGACCCACAAGAGAATTGTTGGAGAAGTTCATATCCATAATCCTCTCTTGATTAAAATCAGGTAATTGACCTTCAAATTTGTTATTTTCTAGCCTCAATTCCGTAAGCTTAGGTAATTGACCGAAAATGGAGGGTACTTTTCCAGTGAATTGATTGTTAGCAATATGAAGCTTCTTTAACCAATGCATCCCTTCAAAAACACTATTGTCAATTTGGCCAGAGAATTTGTTGTTTGAAAAATAAGCAGTTTTCAATCCCGCAATTTTACTCATTATTGGCAAAGGGCCTTCGAAATTATTGTTAATGAGACTAATGGTTCTGAAATTGGCCAATTCCTTAAGAGCGTCCACATCGATTGTACCACTTAATCCCTTATTCTCCAACCGCAAACCGAAAACGAATCCATTTTCACAAATGACATTTTCCCAATTGTTGTTATCGGTCTTTTTATCGCAAGGTGGTACGTTGGGATTCCAATTAGAAAATGCGTCATTTTCCGACAAGGACTTACTGAACCTTAAGAGAATCTCCGCTTCCGAACTTCCCGAGGAGACGGAGACAACAGCCGCGGCGAGCAACACGGTGAGGAGGAGAAGGCGGTTGTGGTTGCTGTAACGGTAAGCAGCCGACATTGCATAGACTAGGAGTGGGGGTGCGCACACTTGTGGGTGCGCGCCCTCACAAAGGGCTGCTACAAATGAGAAATAATAATATGGCTTACGCTGTAAGCTGGGCATGCAAAAAAAGTTTCAACATTATCTCAAGGGAATGGGATTAAGTGTGTGGGAAGAGGAGAGAGAGAGAGAGTGTTTGAGAGGTGATAAGAGTGATGTTGGAGAAATGGACAGATGGGAAGTTGGGAGCTCAATAGTTGACAATGTCTTCTATGGTCTTGGCTTGGCTTATTTCAGAAAACTACGCTCTGCCTTTGAAGTTTGAACTCTAATATAATTTTAAAACACTCCATTGCCTCCAAATTCTACCTAGAGATCGAGCCACTAGCTCGAATTAATATTAAATGAGCACATAAATTTATTATATTTTTATTTCTTTTCCTATCTTACAGCTTCTCGAATATATATTGTGTTCAGAAGCATAAGGTGATGTGTTCAATTGAACCCATAACTTATGATGCTCAGCATAAATTAATGTGTAAATATCCACTAAAACTGTAAGAAATAATTAATATATATATATATATATATATATATATATATATATATATAATGCATCCAATGCTAACAAATTTAGAGGTTGAACTCATGGAGTTTAAATGTTGGATCCGCCTCTGGTTGTATCTTGAGAAGATAGAAGCAAATCATGATATTGTTTACTCGTAAAGCAGTACAGTTAAATTTGTAGTGTGGTTTATAGACACAAAAATTAATTTGATCCAAGAATATAGAAAAATAAAAATAGAAATAATATTATCAAATTGACTTAATGAAAAATACAAGCCTGCTTATGGACTTGGCTTCTCCAGAAGCGATGGTAAGTACACTATCAAGTGCAAAAAAAAGAAAGTAGATTGATAGAATAAGAAAAGATTTAGCTTCCGCGTACAGAATGTTTTGTGTCCAACTATGGATACAAATTCTTCTTTTTGTAGCTTTATTAAGGGAGGCAAGATCCTCAAATCAAACGCTTCTTTAATGAGAATAACACCTCTTTTGATGGTTGCATAACGGCTTATCATCAACACAAAGATTTTTTATAACAGCTGCTCATTAAATGTTGTCTTTTTCAACATATGTCTTCCTTTCAAATCTTCGTTATCGTTTCTAATGCCTTCATAGTTTATTCAACACGATCACATGTTTATATCCGGTAACACTTATTTGCTGACTCATATCATAGATATCTTCAGTTCCATGTGTCGACCCATCGAGCATCCACCTGGCATTAGTTACCTTACTTTCGGATGACAACACTTTCGTGTTACCGGGAAGTAGATAAACCTCTTTCCTTAGCGGGTAAGTTTCTGACACTTCAAAGGACGCACGTCTCCTTGTATTTAATAAAGCGAACACGTGTTATTCCACGATTCGGCAAATATTTTCTTCAGTTTTCAAGGTAATTGTTGATACCCAATTTTTTCTCATTTTTTAAATATACATATATATATATACTAGTTTCTCGGCACGTGCGTTGCACATGTATGCCGATTAATAACTTTGTAAAATATGATTAATATTAATAATGCAATTTTATAAAATTAACATTAATATTAATAAAATATAAAGATTGCAGGAAATAATTATGAAGAAATAAAGTACAAGTTTCTGTGGATCATCTATGTGGATCATCATATAATGACTTATTTGTCAAACCTAAAATAATTGGATATTTCAAATGCCATATTCGTGGACAAAAATAAATCGTACTTATAATATTTTAGGATATAATGCCTAAAGCACTTATATTTTATTCTTTTCATCAGGAGACACGATATATACAAAAGACCTTCAACGTTTATAAAATTCAAAATGATATACCTAATTATAAAATGGAGTATTTTCTCCTTATCTCAACTTGTTATAACATCTTTTATACATAGATATGATTCATTCAAATATGACACTTCATATATATCATTATCATGATCTCAAGTATATTTTCAAGTATTAATGTAAACTATTTATAATAATTTTACCACCTCAAAAATAATCCTTCACATATTTTTATGCATACAACAAAATCGTGTAACAACAAACCAGTTTCATTTGGTAAAAGAAATAGCTAACATTATAACCTTCGCTATTCCTAGTCATAATATGTAGGTAAGAACAAAGTATATAATGATCATGATCATATATATTGTCATGACCCAAATTTCCCCAACCTTAGGGATCGTGATGGAGCCTAACATTACACTTGCTAGGCAAACCAATGTTAGGGTTCGATTAACTATTTCCTTTGAATTTCTATTTAAACATGATAAGCAATTATGAAGTAAAATTTAAGCTACTGACTTTCAATGAATAACTCCAAATATAGACGAATAAACAAATAAATAAAACGAGCCACGAACTAATTATATAAATAACTTAAAACTACCCCAGGGTCTGGTGTGACAATTCACGAACCACTAAAGAATACTACAAATAATGGGCTGAAAGAAATAGTGTAACTGTTCTGAATATAATAAAACAATTTTAGAAAAATAGGAGAAGACTCTCGGGATCTGCGAACGCCGGCAGATATACCTTGTATCTCCAAATAAATGAACACCGCTCTAAATATCTCTATTGCTGGTCGATACCTGGATTTGCACAAAAGAGTGCAGAGTGTAGTATCAGTACAACCGACCCCATGTACTGAGTAAGTGCAGCCTAACCTCGACGAAGTAGTGACGAGGCTACGGCGGGGTATTAACAACATATAACCTGTGACAATAGTATATACAATAACGCAACAAAATAATTCTACACGGACAAGAAAAATATAATTGAGACAATAAATATAAATCAAGAAGGAAATCTAAACAAATAATTAAGTACTACAACAACAATGAAATAACTCAGCCGCCTTTTCTAGGCCTCAGCTATAACAACCTCTCAAATGATTTTCAAGTTTCTAAACTTTAACTTTAAATAAAAGTAGTGCAAAAATATAAAAAATAGTAATATAAAATGGTAGTTTTCAAATCTTGGTTTTTCTTTCAAAATCATTAAAAATATAATAGTCTTCCCTTATTGCTCCTTGTTGCGGCGTGCAACCCGATCCCACCAGACATATCATATCAACTTATTCACCCGTATCACGATCAATTTATTCACCCGTATCACAATCAATTATCCACCCTTATCACAACTCCCTTATCACAGCCCCCTTATCACCGCCTTTCAAGTCAAAGCCTTTCACAATATTTATGTCTCGAAAATTATAAACAGAACAAGTTTCACTTTAAATAATAGTAAAAGCAGAATATGAAATAATGATAATAAAACAATGAGTGTTTCAGCCTTTATTTTATAAACAGTAAAACATGCATATGCTCTCTTATCATTGTCTTGTTGCGGCGTGCAACCCGATCCCACCTATTCACAATATCACAATCAATTATCCACCTTTGTCACAACCACCTTATCACAGCCCCGACCCCTTATCAAACCAATTTTGTTTATTCATCAAAAACTTTCACTGTTCAGGCCAAACCTTTCACAACATTTTTAGTTCAACAAATTTCAAACAGAAAATGGTGTAGCTCGTAAGCTTCAACCAATATCACTCCACAATTAAACCAACCAGAATATATGTAAACACCGAAACGCTGTCAACCCAGCTTAGTCTCTATGTACTATGATAAAATCAAAAGAACAACCAACACTTTTAATACACTTGCCACAACCATTGGCAACAATAAATTGAAACCAAACATCCCGTAAACCTCAACAATCATAAGACAGTTAAACTGCATTCCTCATCACTCCCTCAATATTATCAAAAATGGAACCAACAGAAACGTATATATATATATATATATAATTCGTAAAAACAATGCCAAATCGCTCAACCGTTTTGTACCACAAGGAATCCAGCTAAAACAACCAATACTCTTTCCAAAATAATCACAACAATATCTAACAATAAAATAATAAGACCAAGTAGTCATAGAAACAATAATGGACATAGAACAATTAAGACAAGAATCAATTAAGTTGGGAACGAGAAACGGATCATGCTTAACATGCATATNGGAACTAAATTTATTAAAAAATATAATTTTTCCTAAGTTTTCTAAAAAAAAGTGAAAACCCGACCCGAGCCCGCTTGGTCTAAACTCGGAGTTCGGACCAAATTACGTTTACCCATTCACCCACGAACCCAAATATAATATTAGTCTCGAAATCCAACCTCAATTCGAGGTAAAGATTCGATTTTTTATAAAATTCCCTAATTCTACCCAAACCTCAATTTTTACCATGAAAATTCTTAGTTTTTAATTTAAAAGTGATGAAAAACAATGGGTAATTAAAAGAGTAAAGTTTAGAATTGATTACCTATGACTTTGGGATGATATTTGGTGAATAAATTTGTTCCTAGGGCTGTAGGGTTCGAAAATTTGAAGTAGAAGGTATGCTCGTATTTAATATATTTTTCTGCCAGCTATTCTACCTCGTTTCTTGTGTCAAACGATCCCGAAACTTGATTTTTATGTGTCCAATGGATTTCTTATGAAATTCTAGTTAAGTTAGGCTTTTGAATCACTCAATTGGACCTTATAATGAAGGCGATATGTAGGTTTTAGTATTTACAAATAGTGCAGATTTTAATACGCCGTCAGGGGCAATTTCGTAATTAACCTGAAAAATCTGGCAACCTTAGTAAAATGACCATAACATCCTCATACGATGTATAAATTCGATGATTCTTTTTGATACGGGTCTGTAATTACGATACCGATCTAATACTTCATTCAAAACAAAAATCGAAGCTCATTTGTTCAATATGGTATCATTTATGCTTGAAGAAATGATGTCGAAGCATAAGAAAGAACGAGCGCAACACAACCCAAACTTAAGCAAAACATGCACGCAAGTCTAAAAGCATCATACGGACTTGCTCGTGCGATCAAATCATGAAAATAACATGTAAAACTATGAATTAAACCTCAAAACTCATCATTTTCATCAAGAACACTTAAAGTTCATAACTTTTCAACTGAATGTCCGAATTACGTCAAACGAACTCCGTTTTTCACCAAATTTCACAATAAACCTTTAAATACTATAAAAAATCTGTACGGGACTCGGGAATCGAAATACGGGCCCGATACCAATGGTTTCAAATATTAATTCTTTTCTTTATTTCATTAATATTTCAGCAAAACAATTTCTTTCAAAAATTAATTTCTAAGGCTTGGAACCTCGGAATTCATTTTCGGGCATACACCCAAGTATCGTATTTTACTATGGACTTTCCGGGATCGTCAAAATACAAATCCGAGTCCATTTACTCAAAATGTTGACCAAAGTCAACTATAATTAAATTTTAACTCTAGAAATTACTATTTCTTATATTTTAACATAAAAGCTTTCTGGTTTCACGCCGTGACTGCGCACGCAAATCGAGATACTTAAAATTAGTCTTTTATGGCTAATAAGCTTAGAATTGGGTCTAAATTCTTAAAATGACCCCTTTGGGTCATCACAATCTCCACCTCTAAAACAAACATTCGTCCTCGAACGGACATAGAAGATTACCTGAATTAGCGAACAAGTGTGGATATTTACTGAGCATGTCCAACTCGGATTCCCAAGTAGCTGCCTCAATGGGCTGACCTTTCTACTGGTCTCGAACTGAAGGATAACTCTTAGAACTCAACTGACGAACCTGTCGGTCTAAAATAGCTACCGGCTCCTCCTCATAAGTCAAGTCTTTGTCTAGTTGGACAGAGTTGAAATCTAACACGTGGGACGGGTCACCATTATATTTTCGGAGCATAGACACATGGAATACCAGATGAACTAAGGATAACCCTGGAGGAAACTCAAGTCTATACGCTACCTCCCCCACTCTATCCAGAATCTCAAACGGCCCGATATAACTAGGGCTCAACTTACCCTTCTTCCAAATCTCATAACACCCTTCATGGGCGACACACAAATCAATACTCTCTCTCCAAGCATGAATGCCACATCATGGACCTTACGGTTGGCATAACTCTTTTGCCTAGACTGAGCTGCACGAAGTCTCTCTTGAATAATCTTGACCTTACCTAAGGCCTCTTGAACTAAGTCTGTACCCAACAATCGAGCCTTTCCCGGATCAAACCATCCGACTGGCGATCTGTACCGTTGACCATAGAATGCCTCATAAGGAGCCATCTGAATGATCGTATTTTACCTGCTGATAATTTAAGCAACGAGCCATATACGCCACCATATCCTTTTTAATCCTTCTCCACCAATAATGCTGCCTCAAATCTTGGTACATTTTAGCTGCCCCTGGGTGAATAAAATACTTAGAACTGTGAGCCCCCCCTCAAGGATCAACTCACGAATTCCATCTACATTAGGCACACATAACCGATCCTTGCATTCTCAAAACATCATCATCTCCAACTGTAACCTGCTGGCCATCACCGTGCCGATCTGTGTCACCAAGGACTGACAAATGTGGGTCATCATTGTGTCTCTCCCGAATACGCTCAATTAGGGAAGACCGAGCGACTGTGTAAGCTAGAACACTGCTGGGGGAAATATTCAACCTCACAAACTGATTAGCCATCGTCTGAATAATTGAAGTTAACAGTCTCTCACCAACTGGAATATACACAAGGCTGCCTATACTCACTGCCTCTATTTTCTTAATAGTTGTTCATAGCCAATTACGGAATTATCAACGGCTTCACGTTAACAATAATTCCCTTTCAAACCTTCACAATACTGATGACGAGGTGCGATTCATGAAGACCTCATAATTATATACCCGACTTAACGTGTCTCATTTAACGCCACTTGGGCGGCACATACCTCGCAGGTCAAAGTTCAACAATTCTAACACAGATTTGGCAAATTATACACAGTTAATTACTTAGTTTATTTCTTTATTTATTTATTTAATTATTATTAGTATTATTATTTATTCATTTATTATTATGACCAATATCATTATTTTATACATGAATTGTTGAATAAGCCTAACAGGCATGACCAGCACTATAGCAAAATTTTAATTCACACGGGAGAAGTTAAACACAAGGATTTCCATCATAAGGACCTCGTCCTTACATAACTTCCACCGCAACTCGTAGCCCGATTTAAACAAACCAAATCATATCAAAATGCGAGTATCTCACCCTCAGTTCTGAATCACAAGTAATATGCACACCGCTAATCGAAACATTCCATTTTCTTCTTTCAAATATTTTCTGTTAAACAAAATTAAAACACGTAATGATAGACACAGTTATCTCCATAGAATTTCTCAATACTAGTGTTCAGACAAGTAGATTTTTGAGTAAGATCACCCGAGAGTAGAGCATATTAGAAGAATTTTATTAGTTACGCATAACCGTATTAAGTTCAGGAAATCATCACTTTATAATAATTAGATTGTTCTTGTAATGACACCATTTAATGTAACGACCTCAACCCTACCATAGAAAATATACCAACAGGCTGGGTCTCCACCTCTAGGAGTCTGACCTCCACCTTCGACATGTAAGTTGAGTTGTAACTGCAATGGGGCACGTAGCCTGAGTGTTCTGATGAAATATGACTCTCCCAAGTCTAGGACAATTTATATTACTAGCCAAAATGAAGTATCAACCTGCCTTGAGTCGTCCAAAATTTTACAATCATATTTGAGTCCTTTAATGAGTCTGGGGACTCGCCCTCTGGTTATATGAACCAACGTAGGAGTATGACAGGCTAACTTATCAAACCTGATGGCATATTCTGACACCATCATATAACCTGACGCAGCCGTTCTGTCACGACCCCAAATCCTAATAGGCCGTGATGGTGCCTATCGTGGAACTAGTCTAGCCAACCATCACTTTACTACGCATTTGTTCAATTATAACAGTTCACAATTTAATAAAAAGCATGCAACCATAGCATCAAGTAATATAGTTAAGTGTTAACGTCCCAATAATAGTCTAACAAACCTCCAAGAACTGGAGTCAATAGTCATGAGCATCTAAGAATAATTAAATCTAACTCTGCTAAAACTATAATATGTCTCTGAATCAAATGCTAAAGCTAAATAGGGAAGGGAAGTGGAGAAGCTGTGGACGCTGGACAGCTAACTCGAAATCCCGTGAAATACTGCTATCGAACCTGCATCAACTACTGTTGCGAGCTAGTACCTGGATCTATGCATAGAGGCACAGGGAGTCTTTATGAGTACGCCAACTCAGTAGTAATGAAAATAAATCACAGTCTGAGAAATATAAACACACCGTACAAATACACAATTTCACAAAAGCCAGTAAAACACCAAGTCACCAGGTAGTATTCAGCAAATACATAGGTTCAAAAACCAATTTCCAGAAATCCTTTGAAACAAGTGTAATCAGTGTATCTCAGTAAAATTCTCAGTAAATCCAGTTTGAAAACGAAGTAAATCACAGTTTGAAAACTCAGTAAAAATCTTCATAATACTGCCCCTCAGGCCATAATCATTTCTCATCACAATATCTTTCAGTATTAGCCCATCATGCCACCTCACAATCACTCTGCCCATCAGGCAACCTCACCATCACTCTGCCCATCAGGCGACCTCACAATCACTCTGCCCATCAGGCAACCTCACCATCACTTTGCCCTTCAGGCAACCTCACAATCACTCTGCCCATCAGGCATCCTCACAATCACTCATCATAAGCCCCACGGGCATTACTCAATCGGTATCGGTGCTCACTGGGAGTGTGTACAGACTTCGGAGGGGCTCCTACAGCCCAACGCTATAATAAGCCACAACATGGCATAAATCACACACAGTATATGCCCGTATCCTCACTCATATCATATCATCCTCACAATATAGGCCAGCAACCTCACTCAGTCAGACACTCTCAATTTGCCCTTCAGGCCATAATATACCGGGTTCTCGACCCAAAAATAGTGTTTCATTTTCAAGAAGTAGTACCAAATTACTCTGAGTGTCAAAACAATTTCACAGAAAAGGCTGAGTGAAAAATCATAACATATCAGTGAGGAAAATAGTAAAACATCCCCCCAAGGGGTAAACAGATCGGCACTAGGCCCCAAACATGGCTTACAACCCAAATCATATCAAGTATATATAGTACTATTGGAAATAAGCTTTAAAAGCCGTTTCACAACTCAATAGTCGCCTGCGGGACCAACTCAACAGCCATCTCAAAACAGCCCGAAATGATCCGAAACCACCCCGAAACACACCCGAGGCCTGCGGGACCCCGTCCAATCACACGACTCAGTCCCATAACACCCCACGGACTTGCTCGAGGTCTCAAATCACATCAAACAACGCCGAAACCACGAATCGTACTCCAGTCCAAACTTTATGAACTTTGAAATTTTAAACTTCTACATTCGATGCCGAAACCTATCAAATCACGTCTAATTGACCCCAAATTTTGCAAACACATCCAAATTGACATTATGAACTTGTTCCAACTGTCGGAATTCCATTCCGACCCCGATAGCCTATTTTCCACTGCCGACCGGAAATCTCCAAAAACTAACTTTCGCCAATTCAAGCCTAATTCTACACCGGACATCCCAAAATTATTCTGAATACACTCCTAAGTCCCAAATCACCTAACGAAGCTATCTGAGCCCTAAAATTCGCATTCCGAGTTCGTTTACCAATAAGTCAACTCTCAGTTGACTTTTCCCATTCTAAGGCTATTTTTAAAGGCTAATTGACTGAACACTCACTACAACCATTCGATTTAAAGCCTATCAACTCTAATACATCAATTACATTATAACCAATCTATAACAAGTCAATAATAACAATTATAATGCAGGTTTTACATAACGACAGACCGGGTCGTTACATTCTCCCCCTCTTGAACAAACATTCGTCCTCGAACGAGTCTAGAAACATACCTGGAGTCTCAAACAAGTGCGGATATTTGCTCTGCATCTCCTGCTCGATCTCCCAAGTAGACTCCTCCACTGGCTGACCTCTCCACTGCACCTTCACTGATGCTATCTCCTTAGATCTCAGCTTTATGACCTCACGAGCCAAAATTGCTACTGGCTCCGCCTCATATGACATATCACCCTCGAGCTGAACTGTGCTGAAGTCTAACACATGAGACGGATCACCAACATATTTTTTGAGCATCGACACATGAAACACCGGATGAACACTCGACAAGCTGGGTGGCAAAGCAAGTCTATAAGCCACCTCTCCAACCTTCTGAAGCACCTCAAAAGGACCAATAAACCGAGGACTCAACTTTCCTCTCTTTCCGAACCTCATAACACCCTTCATGGGTGATACTTTTAGCAGTACCTTCTCACCTTCCATAAATAACACATCCCGAACCTTCCGGTCCGCATAACTCTTCTGTCTAGATTGCGCCGTGCGAAGTCGCTCCTGAATCAACTTCACCTTCTCCAACGCATCCTGAATCAGATCCGTACCCAATAACTTAGCCTCACCAGGCTCGAACCAACCAACCAGAGATCTACACATCCTACCATATAAAGCCTCATACGGGACCATCTGAATACTGGACTGATAGTTGTTATTATATGCAAACTCCGCTAGTGGCAGAAACTGAT